>VZTF01006404.1:1895649-1986609 GCA_013397755.1 Cnemophilus loriae | reverse complement strand
GCCCGCGCCCCGCGCTCACCGGGGGATTGCTCGGCACGCTCCCGCCCCGCGCCTGCCGGCCGGGCTCGGGGCTGACACAAAAGAGCCGGCCCCCCGCGCCCGGCCGCATCCTCCGCTCCCCTCCGCCTCGGACGGCGGCTCCTCCCGTCGGGGCCCCGGCCCTTCACTCGCCCTGCGCACCCGAGGGGCTGCGGCCGCCCGGGCGCGCGGGAAGGGCGAGGGGCGGCGGCGGAGCGGCCGTTCCCGCGCCCTACCGGACGCTGACAGCCCAATGAGAGCACAATTAGTCCAATTAGAGCCATTATTTAATAAAGGAACAAATGTGATGGAGTGCTGGAATATTAAAAGCTTAACGGAAACTGCGACTTGATGGTTACCCTCAAGCGTGTCCACAATACAGCATTCTCTGCCGGAGTGCCCTCACATACCCCATACACATTCGTTTAGGTTTGCTATGAGACAAACAGGAGGAACTTGGTGTAAGAGCAGTAATTTAGAGAGCCACATATTTATTTTTACCTCTTAACACGGCTGCATTTTGCAAGAGCTTGATATTTCACGATTAAGTTGAATAAAGAGAAATGAAATGCCACAGTTGAAGCACTTGGCCCTTTGCTTCAAATTCAGAAATTGAGTCAGTTGGGGAGACAATACATTGAGAGCATGAGCAAAATTGGAAATAGGAGTGCAAAGAGTCACACTGAGCAAAGAGACACCTAAGACGGCCCACACCATCTGACCTTCAGCATTTGGCTGAAGTGCTTAATGCAGGAGCTTGACTCAGATTATAGTCAAACGAAAGCACTACACTTTTAATTTAGGTTCCCCTAGTTGCCCTCAGAAGATCACTGACTGTGCCTGGAACCTTGGCACAGAGATCAGACACCTATCCTACATAGCTTGAATAAGGCAGCATAAATACCCCTCTTCAGCGTACTGGTGGTGAAAACACTGGACTGAAGGGAACATTTTCAGTCCCGTCCCCCAGCTCCAGGGCTTTACCACAAACTGCAGAGCGGTGCCACCATGCCTTTGTGGCCCACTGCCCTGGGCTGTCTCCAAAGGGAAGGCACCTCCATCTTCTCCTTTGGAATACCAAGGGACAGCTCACTCCTCCAAAACGCAGAGCCACAGGGATGATGTCTTCTGTCTGTGTTTGCTGTTGAGATCACTCGGAGCGTGAGATTCCTTATTTCAATCACCTCTTCCTAAAGAGACTCACATCCGTGTCCCCACGATCATTAAACAGGCACCAACATACAGACTGGTGCTGGTGAGAGTGTTTTCTTCAATATTCTGTCTGCAATCTGGACAATAGTGCTTGTCACTGCAGCAAAAAAGGAACCATGAAGTGCGATGCAGATTGGAGGAAAGTATGAAGCTCTTTGGAGAATATTACTTATTCAGTATCATATCTAGTGGGTCAAGGAAGTTCAGAACCTTACACTGCTACATCACTCATATAAGGTCTCAATTTAATCAAACTATTAACAAAGCTTAAGGCTAAATGAGAATATGCACATTTGCAGGATTTAGGCTGTAAACACTAGGGACATTAATATTAAACTTAAGATCTGAAATAGCCAAAATTTGTGGTTTTCATTAGCTGGTAATACAGTGGTTTTACCATTTGCCCTTATGTGAGCATCTCTTGCCTGAACATCTTGCCTTGCCATTTAACTAGGAAAAGTCAGGCTTGAATATTAAATATTATCCAGTATTGTATCTACAGATGTGGATGTCACAAACCATCCCTACGGGAGGCACTTTGTCATTAGGAGCATCACTGTTTCTTCTGAAGGATGAGATTTATACGCAACAGGTACAAAACGTTATTAGAATAATTTGTCACGGAGCGTTGCAAATAAACTGGTGAGGAAGATGTGTGCTCTCTGTCATTTTGCTGCTTAAGATGCACATACTAGAATACCAGTTTTAAGGCCTGTAGCAAAATTTGATCAGTCCTGTCTCAGAGAAAAAAAGGATTAAAAAAACCCTTTTCAACTCTGCTTATCTGTCCAACCTGTATAGAAACAAGATAACAACACTGAAAAAGAAATCACATAACTTTAGCCTTGGCAGTTCCGTAATGAATGATATCAAGACCTGCAGACATTGCCAGACTTTTGACTGTAAAGGCAATGATTCAATACAAAGGGAATAGTAAAACTTCTGAAACTAATCTTAAGGATACATGCACACAAATCAATGTTATAGTATCTGTATTATGCTTATTCTAAATATTGAAGTTTAATTACTGATAAAAACATTGTATCAGACACTAAACTAGAAAGGTTGTGCTAGCAAGATGGAGGTAGCAAATAATTAATTCTCTAAATCGAAGATTTCCTCTGATGACCATTCACTGATTTTTCTTATTGTCTCATTCCATTTTACAGGACTTCTTTAAATTAGCACGGTGTTTATTCAGATGCATTTTGAATGCTTAAAGTTGAAAAATATTTCCATATACAAAAGGAGGCAGTTCTGATAAACCAAATCCCAGAAATGGTCACCAAGACTGAGCTTAGATTATCCCTGTGAGCTCAGGTTTCCAAAGTAGTTCATGTAATACTAATGAGAACTGTATACTTTCTTTGCCATAGCTTTTTGAAGATCAAGGGGTGAAGAAACTTTTTCATTATCATTATTCAATAGCGGCCTCAGAAGGCTCTATTTGTTTAATTGTTAAATGAAATAAGGATTATAATGGAATCAAAAGACCCTTCTGTGACAATATTTAACTGTGAGAACTTGCTGTCATGTGCACATTTTAGCTATTTTCATAAAATCCTATTAAATATCAGAGTTCCACAGCTGAGCTAATATTACCCATTGAACTTTTCTAACTCAAATAATGTGGCAGTAGAAAGATGCCAAGAAGCAGGATAAGTTTAAAC
Source organism: Cnemophilus loriae (assembly GCA_013397755.1). Taxonomy (NCBI): domain Eukaryota; kingdom Metazoa; phylum Chordata; class Aves; order Passeriformes; family Corvidae; genus Cnemophilus; species Cnemophilus loriae. Next base: position 1,983,709 of record VZTF01006404.1, on the reverse strand, counting down.
CCCTAACCAGTGACTAAATGACCAGTTTAAAGAAGCCAAATACCAGATTGTTACTAATACACTAAAAATTTTTATTCCAAACATGAAAAACTTTAATTAGCAATTATCTTGTTTAAATGCTGCTTTTCTGACACCTCTGCTTGAAATATGTTTTTTCATCGTTGTAAGTATCTCTACAATTCCAGTGATAATTTAAATTGCTTGACTTGATTGTTCGGGTCACAGTCTAGCACATACTTGTTTGTTATACTCGTTTATAATTAAGTATACATGTTTAAGCAGTCCCATTACAGTCGGAATCTGATTCATAATTAATCCAAAGGAAAGTTTATCTATAAATAATGCATTATTGTAGACAACATCTGTAACATGCAGGTGTGTCATATGCACATAAAATGTGCAGATGGTACAATGTGCACTGAAGATGGCAAAAAGAGGTAGGAAAACATAAATTGACAGATTTGTCTACTGCAGAGCACTTATTAACGTTGTGTACATGAAAATAATTTTTTTTGCAATTTTGTAAAGTTCAATATGCTAGCAGTGACTATAGGAGTAAGCCAGGAGTTGGACTTTGATGATCTTTGTTGGCCCCTTCCAACTTAGGATATGCTATGATTCTCTGACTCTAAGTATGAGGATTTTTTTTTTTAATCAAGCAGCTCAACCATTTTAGCCTATTAAACACAGCTTAAGGAATGTTTGTTCTCTATCCTACCTATAATGCCTTTTAGTTTAGCTAGCAGCCTACTCAGTGTGATGGTTGACAATTAACAAGAGCTTAACAGTAAATCTACTCTTCCCCTACAGACTCTTGAATCCAGAAGGAGTGTTTTTCTAAATCAAGATCATTCAACAGTTCTTCCCTAAACTGTTTGTTATTAAGACAATCATGCTGCAGTGGTTAGTTGGTTGCAACATAGCTTTAAATCACATTGCTTTGAAAATGACACTCTTTGTATATATGTTTCAAGAAAGGTCAAGGTTTTTAAAAGCTGAAGGAGAGTATTCCCTCCCTGCCCATTAAAAGAGAAGACTTTAAGGGAAAGTTAAAGAGCAGACAGGAAGGACTTCCTGGGTATCAGGGGCCTCCCTTAAGGCCTCAGTTTGCAAACTAGAAATTAAGTATTTTTAAGAAGTCTTGACCTAGGCGCTAAATCTGAGTAACTCTTTTGGGAATCCTGAAGTTATCTTAACAGGAAATTACAGCTTATCGTATTCTAATAGCATGTTGTTAGTTTACCATTCTTGAAAAGGCTGAAAATCAAATCTTCTTTGTTTGACTTTAATATCACCATTTGGAAAACTTATTTTGTAGCAATACTGTTTGAGTTATTGTTGGATAAAGTTTCTATGGAGCAAAGTTTGCATTTTCTTCTACTAGGAAAGGCAGGCACCCTGGAAAAGACTTACATCGTGCCCATTTCAGCAGAGGGACATATGTTTTATCAGAGGGATCAGGACAACAAACCTATTCTTGAAGTGTTTCTGATGCATCACTAAAAAGAGCGTACAGTGTTTGCCATCTCCTAGTGTTGTGCTCTGCCCTCTAAGGAGAAGTTACAGAGTTACAAAAACGGGACCAGAGCCAGGATTCTGGACAGGATTGGATTTCATTTTATCCCTCCTTATATTTGGTAGTAAGTACTGGGGATATATAGAAGCATTTGACTTGTGGGACATAAGACATTTCATAAGTCATCTATTTTTGTCATTTAAAGCATCTGACTCTATTATTACAGGAGCATGCCAATAAAATAGCCCACAATGAGCTTTTATAACTTCTTCAAACCTAAACTTTTTTAAACTAACGGAAGTGTTAATAGTGATCAAAAGCTTTCATTTAATTTGCACAAAAGAAAAAACGTAAAACTTTTAATTTGTAATTTCAGCATTATATGCTTTGTGAATTCTCATCATAGCAGAATATTAAATGCTTCCACTCATTTGAGGAAAACTGCATCTTTCCCATTATAGGTGAGTAAGTAAATAAAATCGGTTGAATTTTTTTGACAGCCTGAGTTCCTTCTATATTTGTCTTCATTTTATCGTGTCCCTGAGGGTAAACACTGGGTCTATATGTGCTTAGTAGGAGTTGCAGTGTGCTCTGTCTTCACCTTTGAGGACGTTATAGGAGAGTTAACATATACATGCTTCTGCTGATAAACAATTAACTGTGTGCTGGTGTCAGCTTGTCTTGTTAGAAAGCTTGTGGCACAATACCACAGAAAGAGGAATACATATGTATAAAAGAGGAATGAAGTTCTTTTATTGAATGGCAGTCAAAATCCACATAATTTACTTTAGCCTAGCAACTTTTCTGAATTACAAGAGATCACATTTTATTCTTAGTATATGCCCACAGCAGAGGTGGAGAGAAGAGTTGATTAAACTTGTTATACTCCAAGACATAAATGCATTTCTTTTCAGTCATTTGAGAAAAATCACACAGCACAAATTATTTTAAGCAGGTTTAAAAAGATTTGGTAACATATGGCAAACATAGTTTTTCGTGCTGTTTGACATGGATACTGGTAGACTGCAAGACAACAGCCAGTCAGCTTGTATCCTGTCCTAAAGCTTGTAATGGAGTTCCTTAATCCCATTAATTTTTATATTGTTCACATTAGCAATTAACATCACTTCCTGTTGCTTAGGGATGGTAGTTTGGGGTATGTTGCACTAACTAGCACAGTTCTTAACAGAAGTCAATTCCACCATTTAATTTTTTATCCAGTATTCCAACTTCTGAAGCATAAATCAACAGTCATATTTGTTTTCTTTATTTTTAGTTCTAAAAATGCTAAAAATTTACTGTATTTATAGATGGTTTCACATGCATATTCAAAACTTCTTTACTAGAAATAGGTTTATGGTTGAAACTTCAGGTCAGAAGACCTTAACAAAACATCTGTTGTACAACTATCACAAACTGACAGGAGTCAGTAGACAGGTAATAGTCTTCTTAATTTCCCTGAAACATTTATATTTTGCATAAACCAGACATGAAATTCAGTGTCCTGACCACTAATGTAACTTTTCCTATATTCTCTGGATTTTCAGAAAAATATATTTATGTATCAAATCTCTCTGTTAATATACAGCCACTTCGCTTTCTGAGTAAACAGCAGCTGATGTAAGGGGAAAGTACCACTTTTCTTCTGCCAAAAACCAGAAGGAAATTCCCAGCTTCTGTTCTGTTCTTTGCTATGGCAACCTACTCCTGGAAGAAGAGTCGCCAGGAGGGAGAATCTCTGTTGGGATAACAGTAAAACTAAGCAGTATTTGAAGATTTTCTAGTTCTCTCACCTTTTTGACTTCATGTATCAGGAGGCTGTGAAAACGAAGTTGTTGCAGCTGGCACTCCTCTAACTCCTTTTTGTACAGAAAAAGCCCTTCTATCCTTCCTTTTCTCATCCAACTTCCCCTTTCTTTAGGGATCTATACGTTTTTCTTAAATTCATTGTACAAATTGCTTTTTTCTTCTTCATCTAAGATAAGAAGCTGCAATGAAGTTTGATCCTCTGAGCATTCCTAAGTCACTGCTCAAGAACAGAAGAAACTGTTAGGAAAATAGTAGGGGAAATAAAATAGATAATAAAAATAAAATAGAAAAGTTAGGAAAATAGTAGGGGAAGAATATGAATGAAGAAAATTAATGAAAAGGGACAGCAGAGAAGGACAATAAGACATAATGGTAAAAACATTAACATTTACTCATAATAAGTTTCAGGATTACTGTTATCATATTCCATAGCACTAATATAGAGACAGGAAAAAAGAAAAGAATGAACACTGAGCAAAAGAGCAAGTCGAAATTAGACAGGGAGATAAAGCCAAGGAATTGGCAAATGGAAAACCATGGTAGCAGAAAGAGAATAAGAACTGTTAGTAGTTAGAATTGAAAAACAAATTTGAAGACAGAAGAGGACAGAAGGAAATTAAATAAGATTGATCAGATGGAAGAAAAATATATTATTGCAAAGAAAGTCTTAAAATATAATATTAAAATAAAATTCAAATAACTTAACTTAGCTGTCAAGGGTTATGAGTGTATAGAGGAAGACGGAAACTAGACTGATCACATGAAATGGTTATGAATGCAAGAGCCTCTCGCATTCAGATGCAATGAGGAAGTAACAAGACACAAGCTGAAGAAGGGATTTTCTCTTGCAGATTACATTGCCAGCACTGATAGGTTCCATATGTGTTCTGTCCAGCAGAAGCAGCTGAGGTCAAAATGCATGCTTGACTATTCGACATTGCCCATTTCAGTACTTAGTAAAATCACTTTCTGTGGAAAGAGATGCTGCATTTTTGTTCTGTTTAAAATCTTTCTTTTTTCCCCTTAAGTTCCTAAGTTCTTCCTAAGAAAGAAATAAGACATGAATTTGCCTATCAATGAAGAATAAAATCAAATTACCAGTTTTAATCTTTTTAAAATTAATTATATTTGTATCTGTGTTACAGAAAAGCCTAAAAGCCCCGGTCAAGATCAAGGCTCACTGCTGTTGACACCGTATAAATGTATGGATCCAGTTCAGAGCTGGCACCTAGCCATCCAGTTTGGAACACAAACAGTGTGATCTTGCATCTGCTCCCGAAAGACCACACAGACATCCTCTGGGTAATTTAGAAATCAAGACCTCCAAAATTTCTGGCCGTCTTCCTGAGCACTGGGTCATCTTTCTCTAGAAAAATGTTTTCTGGGTCATATGTGTGCAGCTAGAAAGAATTTAGGATAAAGAGCAGTGAAGAACTGAGGCACTGTGTATGCCAAAAGGATTCACCTGTGTATATCCACTGAGTCCACTGATTTCTACCAGTCTGCATCTTTATTTTTTCATTTGTTTTAATTATTTTAAGGAACCTCATACACTTAAATCTTATTTAAAATCTCAAGTAAGAGGCACTATAATAAAACCAGCCATTTTGCATAAATTATTCTGTACAGGTGCAAAGGGTGATGGTGTCAATGAAAGTAAAACTATCTTGATTAATCTTCGTTAAGTACAGCATTTTAGCATAAGATAGGCAATGAAATTCAGGGACTGATTTACTTAACTTCCTATCTTTTAAAGCCTCACAAAGGTTCCCTGGGCATTTAGAAGTGCAGGTGTGTTTAACCCAACTCCTCAAAACTAAGTTCATCTCTTTTTCTGACCAATTATCTCAGAACTCTCAATTCTGCTGATTTCAGTAATTTCTTCTGACTGAAGAGGCACCACTTAAATTCCTTAAATATTGTTCATCTGGGAGAAGAAAACCATTTCTTTGACTTTTTTTCCTGCTGCCTAGCTTCTTGAATTATTAATAATGCTTTGTTTCACATTGCTTTTCAGCATGATTTCTGGATTATGACTGTGCGCACACAGACACACACACACACACACACATGTTCATGACTATTTTCTTTGTTTTCACATTCTGAGTATCCTTGGTTTTGCCAATAAAATACAAAGCTGTGCTCTGGGAAAAAAACAGGTGAAGTTACGTGAAGCAGATGAAATAGATGTTTCCAGCAAGACAAACTATGTGAAAGGAGTGAATGAAGCTAAAGAACAATGTACTGCGCTGTTCTCCAGTACTAAGTGTGGAAAACACCTCACAAATACTGGTTGTAAATGTAAACATGAGTTGTCCAAGGAAAAGAGAAAAATTGGCCAGAAAAGCAGTAGGTTCTTTAAATAGGTACTTTATTTGAATTCCTGGGTTTTGAAATCAGCTTAAGATTTCGATATGTGAATGACTTACAAATCCAGTGGGAGTCCAAAATTAATTCAGTGGAAGAAAAATCTTTACCCTAAGGCATTAAAATTGTTTCATTATATGTGAACTCATTTTCCCGAAATTGCCTAGTATATTTTTAAATTTAGGTAGGGATAATGTAAGATATACAGATATACTCAGTAGTAATTCTTCCTTTTCCTTGTAGCTAAAGACTGACCTTTCAGTTCACTAGCACGAATTTGTCTGGAATATCTGGCAGGCAAAGCAAAGCTTCCATCTTGGTTGTACACTTCAAAACAGCAGTTTGGCCATTCCAAATCCACCAAGTATTAAAACATACCGTTCTACACATAGAGCTGCTTTCCTTTCAAATGCAGACTATAGTTAGCTAAAGCCTCCTCTCTGCTCTGCTTGAGCATAAAAAGTAGTGCTAGCTGTGTGTGGAAGTATGTATGGTTAGGTATAGCTGATATACTCATTCCTTGGTTCTCACACTGGCCAAAAGCTGGTATAATACAAACAGGACAGTTATTCCCAGAGAGGCAAAAAGTGCTGGGCAGCAGCTTGACATTATGTATTTTACATCTTGTGAATGGTGACTTAATTAAAACTACCAAGCTTATCTGAATATCTTTATTTTGTTTTGAAATGAAGAATTACATACAGGACATTTTTTTCTTGGACAAAGGCAGCAGTTGAGAAATTTGCCACACTCTCAGTTATTAATGTGAGCATGAAGTTAGGTTGGCCACATCAACTGAGAATATGACCTGCAAAACCATAGCTACATTAGCTACCCTGAAGGGAATTTGATTTGATTCATAGTGACATGCTTGGGCTCACCTTATATTCACTTTCATCAAGGTAGAGACAATCACTGGTATTTAGATTTTTTCATTTTTTAATGGGGTTAAGAGCAATCCTCTACAATGGACGTTTGTGAACAGCAGTTCATGGACTTCAGACTCTCCAGAGAGATAAGGATCCAGAGGGAGTGTACTCCATCCTCAGGCAAGCTGGTTTTGAAGCTCCATTGCTGGGACTCCAGAATCAGTAACGCACAAAATAGTCCCCTACTGCAAAATTATTTCCAAAGAACCCCATAACTCTCAGTCACTGATAAGATAATCACCATCTCTGTCAAAGTCCCTTTGCTTTTCAGGCCTATTCTGTGTTTCAAATACTTGATCATATTTTCTACTATTACTGCCTTTAAAAAGCAATAGTCCTGTCTGCAATGATGCCAATCATTAACAATAAACTACATTCCTTAAATAAATGAAAAGCTAAGTTATAATGTGATACCGTCCTTTTTAATTTTGCTTCCCCTTTCCGGGACTCTGCAGACTACAGCCATTTGCAACAGGTCTTCTCAGGTCCTTGTCTTACAAAAAACAAAACATTCTGGCCCTAATCCAGGAAAGCACTTAGATACATGTTGACATTTAAGTAGTTGAGTGGCCTTAGTGAGGTCAATTGGACTACTTACTTGTGTAAAGCTAAACCTGTCCTGAAATATTCTGTTCGATGGGCACAGACTATTCAACACTTTGAATGATTTAACCTTTTGCGAGATCATATGCAATTACTATTATTACACAAATATTTCATGTGATAATAATTGCCTTCCAGATTATTTGAAATATGCAAGTTTATATTCAGTGAATAATTATACACTCGAGTTTCAATCCAACCCTTTCAATCCAAAAGGTACACGATTACTTCAAGTAAATATAAGGTGTTTCTAATTGATGTTGTGTTTTTCTGCAGTGTTTTGGTGTGTTGAGATTGCAAGGATAGGACATACTAGGGTCTGAGTTTGACCCCAAGCCTGCCCCACCAAGCATGGCTAAGTCTCTGTCACCCCCCATTTGCTCTCTGGCAAACACTTGCAGCAAGGGTAGTTCCTGCATCTCTGTGAGGGAGTGGGTTTTGTAAAACAGGGCAAATGACCAGACCCCAAACTTGCCAGCATTTTTGAAGGAAAAATAACATCAAGATACCTTGGCATTATGTTGCCTCTCTAGTCATGAACTAGTATTGCAGCATGGAAGCTGAATGTTGCTTTTTGCCCTATAATACAGCAAGTCCATTTTTTAATGACATGAGACATAGCTCAGACATCGTTTTTATTCTTCCTCTGTAGAGAATAAATGGCTGTCTGCCCTCATTACTGATGTATATTGCCTATGTAGCATCATTAACAGAAATTCACAAAATATGAGATTTTGTTGTCACTTACAGGTTCTTTCTTGGAGGTACCAAGCATGGCAGGGAAAGAGAGTACACCTTTTATGATGTTTCCTGGGAAAGTTCAGCTCTGAGTGGCACTTACAGACCTCTCCAAAATAGGGAGGGGTCTGTAAGTGGTTTCTGCTGGGACATACCGAGAGCAAGGCTTTGAGATCTCAGTGAACCATTCTACTAGGAGGAAGTAACTTTTTAAAAAAGGGCATGATCACAGAGTCAGAACAACAGGGTTTATCTTATAGCTTCCTCCAGACTTCTGTCAAATAACTTAGATTTTAGCAAAAATTCCAAGGCTTTCTATTAGAGCTAAATTTCTTCTTGGTCCTGGTATGTATACAATACCTATATAAGTAAACAGGAAATATTAATTGGTGAGATCCTAATTAAGAATTTTCTAGTGCTTGTCTACTTATATTTTTTATGAACTGTTCTAGAAGAAGAAATGTGAAAAACTAACACACCAGTATGAAGGGTATCATCTTCTTTATGCTTTCCTCATACTATCCATGAACTCTGCCACCAGCTGAATGCCACAGAAGGTTATAATGGAGGATTTAATCTCTGACCTTAATTTTTCCAGTAGCCAGTAGTCAGTGAAGTGATCAACATCCAGGGATGTGCAACTCCTTCTTCCTAGAATTCTGATGTTCACATGAGGTAAAACACTACTCCACAGGTAAAGCCAACAAGGTTTACAAAGCTTCTGAGTTTATCAATCTGCCAGAAAAAATAAAAGTTACATTCAGCTCTATTCAAATGAACACCTTGAAATTTGATGACTATCTCCGATCACACTTGGGCTACACAACCCTTTTCACTTCTCAAAACTCTGTTGTAAATCTTGCAGCAATAAACGGCCCCGCGGCACGCAGCACTTCCTGCTCGCTCTGCGCCGAGGAAGGGCCACGCAAAGACGGTCACCCCCTGACGCTGGTCAGAAGCAGGAAGCCAGGGAGGCATCAGAGAACAGCACAATAACCCAGACTCTTGAAACCCTCACCAACACTTTGTCTGAGCTTGGCCAAAGGTTAAACTGGCTCCCATGAGCTCATCTGTTCTGCCTTAATTTTATGGTGACTTTCTGTTGCTTGTAAAACAGGAAGCAATGGCCAGACTGAACTCCAGCTAAGATATTTTCTGGGTTTGTTTTGTGATTGTTTGTTTGACTCAGCAAATCTATTGTTTGCTAGTTGTTTGTATTATGATACCTAGGACTTCGCTAATTCAGAAACTGTCAGAGCATTTTGGCTTTGAAAATATGTCCATGATCATTCACAGTTCATAAGAACATCAGTTCAAAGCACTTCTGCATATTTGTTTTGTTACAACACTATCAGTGCGCTATTCTAAGGAGAACACACCTTCGAAAAGTATTCAAGAATGCATGTTAAGAAAAAAGGAACATCTCTCTTTCTGAAGTATGCAAATTGTAAACATGGCTTGAAAAAATAAGCCTGGTCATTAAATTCCAGCACAAGAAAATATACCACTGGGCTTTTAGATGTGAAAAATATTTACAAAACCCCATAAGAATCTTGACCCAAACTCCTCTTTGAATCTACCTGGAACAAATACCAGTTTTATAAGTCTTCTACTCAAGTGTGTGCAGTTGAGCTTTCTCTTTCTCTTTGTCTATCAGTGTTTCCAAAGCGCCTCCCTCTTGCTGGTTACCAGGCAACAGAACAATATTGCTCTGCATGCACATCCAGCAATAAATGACATTATACTGTATTTTTGCAGTTTCTCAAAGAAAATAAAGATGTCCTGAAATACTGTCTTGTGAGATAAATAGCTACTGCCCAGAAGTCATTCAAGTGCTTCAGATGCTGGGGTTTTTCTTCATAGAAAGGCAGAGATTGAAAAAAAACCAAACCACTTCTCTAATAGAGGAGCTCCCATCCAAAATGAATTTATAATGCTAAAATAGACCACACTCTAAAAGAAAGCTGCTTCAGTTGATATTTCAAACAATTAACAGCCTTTTAGGTTCTACAGACACTTGCATAAGCCTTTATCTTACAATCAAGGCAAGACTAATGAAGCAGCACGAGACATGAAGTTAAAGTGCTTTCAGTGTCCTTAAGACTAAATGCTGCCTGTATGACAAAGCTCTTTTTTCCTGTTTTGCTTGCTGGTTTGATGTCAAGAAAACTCAAGAAAGTTTAGCAATTTGCCCAAAAATCTTTGGTTTTGATAGCAGTTATTAAAGATAGGCCCAGATCAAATCAAACCACACACCTTCTCTTAACCTAAATCATCACTGAGAGAGAGGGATGGTTTGCAGCCCTTCATCTGCAATCAAAATGCATTTAAGAAAGATCTGACTCTAGATCCTGGCCAAAGTAACTCTAGATTGTTTTATGTAGTTTTGATTCAGTTTCAGATTTCACATTGTAGGTCAAATTCACCTTTATGTAACACTAAGATAAGAAACTGAAGGCTTTTGCAGTTTTTTCACTCCCAAAACAAGGGGGAAATCTTTAATTATAAACAAATATCCCATGTAATCCTACCAGAACATGAAATGTACTGAATTCTTAATCCCTAATTCTTAAATGCAAAGGTATGCATTGGTATGAGAGAATAGCCCCCACAGGTGATTACACAAATATATTTTAAAACAATGTCAAGGGTGAAATCTCAGAACTCTCATCGGCCTATCGTTTTGATTCTGCAGTGGTCAAATTACATCGTTTTCTAAGACCGTTTTTATTTAAATTTATGCAGAAAACTTTCATTTTTTTACATTTCTGTTAGACTGGGTTTTGTTTGCTTGGCTTAGATGTTAAATTGTAAGTGATTAATGTTTTCAGACTAGATAAAAATCTGTTCCCAGAATGATTTGACACATGACCTTCAGGACAGACAGTGCACTGTGATATATATGACACCTGAAAAAATAGTTCCATTGCCTGCTGTTGTTGATTTAGTAGTGGTATAGAGTTACTTGCTAGATAACAGCAGAAAGATTTGTGGTTTGCTTTCTTGGATCTGGGAAAATGCAGTACAGCAAAATGATGCATTCTCAGCTTGTCTAGTTAACATAAATAGCATTGCTCAATGCATACATTTGGCTCTTTATTTACTCCAAAAGTCAGCATAGATGAGCATTGAGTCTGTACAATAAACACCTCAGTTCTGTTTCTAGCTCCTGCAGGAGGAACCAAATGCAAACATAGGATTAACTTATTTACAGAATGGCTGAAGTGTTAGCTGGCGATTGCCTGTAGTGGGAATATTATGCCTTGGTCAAAAGAAAGACTCCAGTCTGCACTGAAATATAAATAGCAATCACAAGAACTAACACCTCAAGGCATGACCTGGCTCATGGTTTACTGACATTTCTTGTATGCCAGTCCTTCCCTACACAGAGCTTGTTTTAACTGAACAAAAAATATTATCATCTTATTTTACAATTCATAAAATCCAGTACACTCGAGAGTACTTGCTGAGACTTCTATAAGGTCCCCAAGCAGTAGGCAACAGCGTGTTTTCTCTGCAGAAGAAAGCAAATAATTATATCAGTTGGGATGAGAGAGAGTGAGTGATGACATGTCTAGAGAAATCAGTTAGATTCCTTATGTGTTCATTCTAACAGTTGACTTTATTCATAGAATTTTGTTGATAAAAATGTTCTAGTTGCAAAGCAAAAGGGAGATGGTGGCCTCTGGACTCTTCTGAAGCCAACTTCATTTTTTATCTTATTAAAATTATATTTGAGTAGTCCTACTATGTAACAGGGAAGAAACAACACTTAAAAGTGAGTATTTATTTTTTTATATGTTGTCAATGATGAGAAACAATATTTGCATATTGAATCCCTTTCCACATATACAGGCACACAACTTGCAATCCAATTATTTTAAGCTAAGCTAAATGAAAAACTAGACTGTGCTATCTCCTAAAAACCAATCAATAGCTACTGTAAGGATCAATAATCTAAAAAACTATTGACTGCTCATGTAACAACCTGTACTTTCCATTACACACTAAATACTATTGTAGATCAATATTTGCCAGATGTCCATTTGGAAACAAAACATGCTGGCTATGGTCTCTGTCCTTAACCTTGCAAAAAAGTACTGGTCCTTACATTTCATTTAAACATCCCCTGGTGTGCTGCAGTATTCCACCAACAGCATCTCCCAGAAGCCTCGTTATCTTCCTTTTCTGAACTTAGTGAGAGAGTTACTTTCCATGGCTTTTATTACTCTGTTGGTCACATTGTACAAATCAGACTTCATCATTTTGATAGTAGAGTTGTGTATATTTGGAAAAGGGTGAGAGGAAAGTGCCTGATCTAGTAATGAGGGGGAATTCCTTATCTTTGAAGATAGCTGACTATCAAGACTAACACATTGGACAAGCAAGCAAGATTCTCATTTACACCTGTTTTATTAATGGATCTCCTAAAAACAATCACTCCTTTTTTTTTTTTTTTTTAATGAAAAGCTGAACAACAGAAAAGAGCAGCTATTAAAATCCCACTGCTACTCCCCCAAACAGATTTGAGGCACTGAATTTGTTGGGCACAAAAATGTTCTCACCTCTTAGTTATGGGTGGCATGGGCACAGGGCACTCAGAGCTGCAGCACTGACTAAAGCTCCAGTGGTGGGGCAGAGGGGCAGCAGTGGCACTGCCAACCAGATTTCTCTCCTCTGAGTCCTGCAATGAGAACTCAGAAAGCACTGGGGCACTTTGCAACTGCAGGATGAGCTAGATTTTGTGTTGTCAGAGAGGGAGAGAAGGTTTAAATAGGTGATTCTTAGAGACTGTCAAAACTGAAAAGTGTAAACATTGTTAACATCTCTTTAAAATTCTGGCAGGGAATGAAAGCCACCTGGATGCGTGCCATCCCCCAGTTGCAAAACCGTTTAGCAAGCCATATGCTGCCCTAGAAGACGGGTCCTAGACAGATCTTTGCTGATCGCTTTGGGAGCAGCAGCCAGTAGCCATTGCCCAATCCATGCAGCACCACTGTGTTTCCTCTTTCTGCAACAGCCTTTGCTAGGTGGGTCCTAGAGACAGCAGGCACTGCTAGGGAAAGTATGCATGCATCTCTTTTCAGCCTTGTACAGTACCTCTTTCCATTTACATTCATGTAGAAGGGATTCAAACATCCTTCTGATTTGTCTGTGGTTATAAAATAAAGCCTAAATCTCCTTTGCATTTGATTTTGCACAATATGGTTCTAGAGAAAATAGTTGCCCTTTATCAATATAATTCTACAGTAATTTTACAAGGGTCTATAGTTCTTCGTCAGTAAGAAATGGATGTAAGTGATTTCAGTCAGACATTAGGATTTTTCACAAGTTTTCTCTAGCTTAGAAAAAAAATCTGATTTAATAACTGCAATGTAGATGTTTTTAACATGCTGTCAAGGATTGCTATGCAATAAGACTCTGAAAATTAAAAAGTCAATTGCTTACATTTTACTGTCTTGTCTGAGCAGTCCTGGCGAATTTGTCAGTACACCAGTGTATCTGAAGCAGAATTTGGCCCAGTGATGCAAGATGTCATTAGCATTTCAAAACAGGCAATGTTTTGCAATGTGACAAATATCCTATAACTCACATAAATTACATACACTTGCACAGACCTGTTTGGTCACACAAAAGACTCATTTTTTCCCTCAGTTCCAAGTGGCTAAATTTGGATGCCTTATCCTCAATCCTGCATGCCTACCATCTCAACATTAATTAATTGTATGCTTCTCAAACCTGTATCTTCTCAGTCTTATAAATTATTCTGGCCCTTTCAGCCTGACATTAATTACAGTGCCTCACAGTTCACACTGACACACTTTATCTTGGACTCAAACTGTCTCTTATGGTGATAGCTCCAACCATACATACCAGTCCTGCAGTTCACACTGGTCTCTCCCAGCTTTAGTATCTGTAGCCTATAATGTATTTATCAGCTTCATCATCCTATCTTGTCCACTGCCCATCACTGCTCTTTCTGCACTTACCTAGGTTCTCCACTGCTTTTTCAGGCTCTGGGAGAAAACTTCAGACATCATTCACCCCTGTCCACAGACCTGAACACAAGGCAGAAGGGCAAACAGGGTATTTTAGCAGAGACTGGAACATATTAAAGCTTAAAAATATTGAGAGCTCTTGTTGTAGATTAATGTCTTTTCCTAGTGGATTAATATAGAAGTTGGTTTGAGCACTGCACTCATACAAAGATTGGTAATTTTTCAGATGCTGGTTATAATCTAGATTTCTGCTGTATTGAGGAGTATGCAAAGTTTCCAAAAGGGACTAATTTAGACATCCTGGGCAGGCTTGCCTAGCTGGGTAAAAGAGCAACAGTGTGGTCAACTCCTGTGGGAATTTTCCAGCCCGATGGCTGTGCAGCATCTGTATTTTGGCAGTTTCACCAAACGTTCCCGGGAGCACACAGCTGCCAGCTGGAAGCTGGCAGAGCCTGCGGGGACGATCTCTGCCAGCAAACGCCCTGGAGGCCTCTCTGCCTTCCCCAAAGGCTTCTTCCCAGCTATGGGATGCTGGTGCAGAGCAGGGAAGCCACAGCTCCAGAGGCAAAACAGCAGGGAGACAGAGAGAGGTCTCAGGAAGGCTGCAGCAGCAGAAGGGCTGCTGAGCATTGCACTGAGAGAAAGAAAATGATGAGGTGAAGGGAAGAAAAAAAACCAACCTCTTTCTAGCTAAGTACAGTGTTCTTTCTCTGTTCGCCCCATCCCCTTTTTAGGAGTTTTAGGAAGAAGCCACCCTCTCAAAACCTCCCTCTTCATGGTGAGCACACTCCCAGCAGCCCACAGCGCTCCTGGAGCTCTGGCTGTGCATTTTAGGCACGGCCACGGTAAGGCTGTCCCAGCCACAGCCAGACCACCCCAAGGATAGCAAAGCCTATCCTGCTATCTCAGGAGATGTTTCTATTCCCTACAGCTGCAGCAAGAGGTTTAAGCTGGATGTCTTACATCAGTTAGGGAGCCTGGCACCATGTACTGTCACACTGTAGTGAGAAGCAGGATTGGAGGTAGAGAAATGGAGCAATATACTCTATACAAGAGCTGTTTTCCCCTAAATGTCACAACTGCTGGCCTCCTTGTGACAAGAAAAGAAGCAGAGAGTGGAACAGCAGAACAGACAGAGAAAGAATCCAGGCTCGGGTATAAAAACAACAAGGGAAGGATTATTTCCAGTCAGAGAGCAAAATCACAGCTTAACAGAAGGCTCTAGCAAGGGACAGTGTCCCTTTGGGAAGGAAGCCTGCTCAGAATTTTCATTTTAGTAGAGAAATCTAACATGATTTTTACAAATGTATACGCCAGCTCTTTCTCTTACTGCAGCAGGTTATTATTCTCCCTCTCAGCTTTACAATCAGAAGCCTAAACTCCAGTAGCAAGTCCCAAACCTTTTTAAAAGTAGCCTAAACTATTCCTTATTTGATTATAGGACCATGAAAATTTCCAGGTACATTTTCTGAAATTATGCTGCCAAGAACCTGAGAATCTTTGCTGTCATAGTCAGCTAGTGCAGTCACTCAGGAAATCTGTATTTCAAGGCAACTACCAGCATCCCAATTCAAACAAAAACGACTTGGAGAAGCCTGAGCAAATCAGCAAGAACATGATGCTAGAAGGCTGTAGAAATCATCAACATGTTTTACTAATTAGATTAGAATTAGCTGGAGTTTTAGTAAAAACGCGTGAACATTTACTGTGTTATGTACTCTGCTGACATTAACATGATGTTAGATTACAGCTACATACGAATAAAAGCTTTTTCAATGAGTAATGAAACCAGTATTTTCCTAGTGAACTTTTGAACCTCTATTATTTCAAAATGTATTAATATTGCTGGTAAAGGAAGAGAGGGAGATTTATGTCTGATGGTTTGGAAATTCTTGCTTTATGAGGCATTCTGAGGACGAAACAATCATGAGAAATCTACCCCCTATCTGCCCAAGCAGTTTGTGCTCCAAAGCCAACTGGGAAACCATCCCAGCCAATATTCAAACAGATGCCAAGAACAAATATAATCTGTTCAAGAAAATATATTAATAATTATTTAATCCTCAATGGATGTATCCATACATAAACAGGCCAACAAACGTATGGCTGGAGATGTCACCGTTAAAGACTGGAAAGAATCGTGCTCTCAAAATCTACCCTGATGGTAATCAAGTGACACCTTGTGCTTCTGTAACTTGCTGAAGAATGTCCCCAATATCATTGGATATGGTATTACCGAGTAATTTATAACATACTGAAATATTCAGCATATTTTTTCTCATTTGTAAAGGAAAAAATGAAAGTTTTCACTAGTTTACTGGAAAAGTTACTTCAAATCTATTAATGAAAATCCCTTTTTTAACAGATAAGTACTAACATCATTTTTCATCTTTGTTACTCTCTTTCTTGTATTCCAGTTCTCATTGATAGCTTCTTATCTTCCGTGTTATTTTCTACTGAGTATGTTGGTAGAGACTGTCTAGTCTGACCACGTGCACGACAGGCCAGAGAATACAACACAACTATCTATGCACCAAGCCCGTAGAGTCTGCTTGGGTTACGGCCAGCAAAGATGCCTGTTTTTCCCTCTTTAGTTTTAGTGCTTTTTCCCTACTCTTTTCTTCTTCTCCAGCAGGCTGAATTAATTCGTACCACTGGAGACATAGGAGCCGTGTGACGCATTTCCTCGCCTGTGGGGTCCATCAGCTGAGAGATTGTGTTTGATTTCTTTTTCTTTATTATATAATTTAAAAATATAGTAATAAATTGTAGCGTAACTTCGAAATTTACCACAGGCCACAAAGAGATGTAGTTTGTTTTATCAGAGTGGAGTCTATCTGCACAGATATTGCAACAAAATACTGTACTTCACAAAATCCGTAAACTGGGATTTGACTTAATAGATTGGGAATATTGTTTAAATAGTTAATTTGTTGGCTGCCTCTCTAAAACAAATTATGCAGAGAATTCAAATCCTATTTATTCTAGCTTTGCAAAGAGCTTAGGGACTATCCGATAAAAGATGTAATGAACTGTATATAGTATTGTATATTGATACTGTATTCAATTTTTTTTTTTTAAGATAAATCACTTTTTTCAGTGGATTCATACTTACAGATTATAGTAAAATTCCTCCTTCGCCCTCTTCTTACTGTCCTTATTTGCCTTTCCCACTCCTTTACTTATTTTTAAATACCTCCCACATTTCCTGGCCCTCATGCTCCCCCTCCCTCCCACCTCCATCTTTTCCACCTTTTTGAAGTATTTTTGTTTTCTTCATTCTTTCTTTGGACATCCTATCCAGGATCTATGAAATAATTCCTTCTGCATTATTCTCCGCCTCCATACAGTATCCGAAATAACACAAATGTCTGCCTGCATCTCTCGCTCCCTTCTCAGAGCCTCTCCTTGTCCCCTGTGCCTCAGAATGCTTTCTGCACATGCTGCATACCCTGCAATCTTCTCCTATTATCCCTCCCGCTATTCATTCAGGCTCTTGAAGCCCATCCAGTTTCTGCTCTGTACTCTGGCTCTTTTTGCTGCCAGAAAATGGTTTAGTTCTCATATTTCTGGGCAAGGAAACAATCTCCATTTCCTATCTCACTTCCTAGATACTGTTGCACCATCAGATGTCTCTGTCCTTTATATTCAATCCCTCTTTCTCCTCAGTTCTAGCAGGTCTTAAATTTCTGTCTTGTTTTCTGCCATTTAGAAGTTCAAGTATCACAGCATTGTTTATCCTCAATGTGTCTCTGCCTCATTTATTTGTAACTAATCCAAAGTCAAATATAGATAACCAACCTATCTCAAACTCCTCCAGGAGTACACAGTTATTGAGAGATAGTTCTTTCTAGACAAAATATTTACACATCCACTTTCATTGTAGAATAAGGAATGACATTGCCCCCTGCATAGAAATCACTACCTCTCAAAAGTGCACCTGAAAATTCTATTCAATACAGTTTAATGTTCTGCAGTGTTTTGAATTTAAATCACAATAGAGATTTTCATTAGTGTGTTGGCCAGGTTAAAATCCTCAGAGAACTAGTAGTTATTTTCTCCGAACATCTTGGTTTTCCCCCATTTCCTCATTCATCTGTCAATTCTTGTTTCTTGCAAATATCAAAGATCTTTTAGGTGATAACTGCTCTTTTGGTCAGTTCTACTCAGAAATTTGTACATCATTTTCATCATAATTTACTTCCAGTGTCCCAAGTCTCTAGACCCGAGGTCAAGCTTCTCTTTTTTCCTCCTAAGAATGCCCACTTTACAGCTGACATATTTAACCTTCGACTCAGAGGCTTAGTTCTCTGCTAGATTTTTCTGAGATGAGAGAAGTCATATGTGGCCTACCTGACTGTTGCTTCTTTGAAAGAATTAATTACAGCAGCGCTTGCTTCAATTCTCCAGTAAAGTAGCAGTATTCCTAGATATAGTATAATGTTTCATATTCAAGGGAAAAAAAGTGAGCATTTCACTTGGGCTTACAGTTAACTCCTCTAGTCTAGACTTCAAAGTAAGACTGTATTTATGAGATTCAGTAAGTCCTAAGGGCTCTTAGTCTGAAAGTCACTGAATAAGTCTCTGAAACGCAAAAAGTGTGGGATCTTCCCTTCCTCTTGGAACAAAGTTATGATTCATGATCAGCACGCAGGCTAAAACCAAATTTAAAAAAAAATCAAAAAGAAAAACAGTGATTATAGAGTCCAGTCATATCATATTAAGGTTCAAGTTGCTGGTGCTCAGTGAAGGTAAATTCTTCATTTTTTCCTAACAATTGCTGAAGAGGTCTTATTCAAACTGCCTTCATTATGGAGGCATATATAAGGCATATATAGGCATACATATTAAGCTCAGCTTACTAGGAATATGTCTGTAAGAGTAAGCGGGGATGAACCCTCTGCTATTTTTCAGTGCTTCTAATTCTAACAGTTAGGATAGAAACCTGAAGATGAAACATGCCCATCACCTGTACTCGTGACTGCCACAGCTGCTGGTTGCTCAGGATTGCCCCCTTTACCTTAGAAGAAGCTTCTTGTAGGTCATAAAAACCAGAAAACTCCTTAAATAAATCTGGTCAGATAATTCCTGTCCTTCAGCCCTTTTCTTTTGCTTTGGTATACCAACCACGAGGAGAGAGAAGTAAGAATGTCGCTAGATGGTCTCTACAGCACACAAAACGAAGCAATCCTCCCCGTTTATTTGCCACTTACTCGGTCAGGGGGGCAGCTACTGCTGTTATTTTATAGCACAAAGTGGCTGTACAGCATTAAAGAGCGTGACCAATTATTTTCATTACTGTCTATATGGCTCTTAGCAGGCCACTGCCAGCTTGTAAATTCTAGATGTTAAACAGTAGTTTTGATTATATTTTATTATTGGAAGAACAGTCCGCTCTTCTTGGAAACATTTCCTCCTTCCCTCTCCTCTAAGACACCCATAAATTATTTCAGTTCTTTTCAGCACAGGGATTTCAAAGTGCCCTTTCAATTAAAAACCATTTTTACTAGCTTGCATGGTTCTCTGGTTACAGTTTGGTTTTTATCGTTCTAATTTTAGGAATATGGTAATCTGAAACTACAATGGACGGAATACCACTAGTTCTTCCAGCAGCTGTAGATGAAGCACATTCCAGGGTTAAATGGTTTTTGGTTAATATTCGAACTAATTTCATCTATAATTATTCTAAATGCCTGAGAAATGTCTGCATAAGTGGGAAGATTATGGTTTTGTGGTTGTTTGGAGTTTCTGAAACCCTTCTTGTTCTATTGTGTTGCATCTGTGTGTCTGCTAAAAAAGATAAAATATAGCTGAAATTTGACATTTCAAAATATATGGCTGGTGCAAACTTTGAGGAGTAAAATTTGTGTGGTGTGATTCAAGAGAAAAAAGGTAGCTGGAATTCTTCCAGATGTGCCATCCTTGAGCACATTGCCATAGATATTCAAGATCAAACACTTCTCAGTTAGCAACAGCTTTAAGATGGATGTACACATATCCTCCCTCCTCCCACACTGAGCACAGGTATACAGCATCATGCCTGCTCGCTTACACAACCCCAAGAGATTAAAGAGACCCTGGAAGAGAGGAAGGAGAGTAAATGATGAAAGTGCATATGGACGATGTATCTTGAAGGCCACTGTTTACAGAGTGGATCTATGCACAGACTGCCATGCTCACTATAACCCACAGGCACAGACAAAAGAAGAAAAGATTGAATCCTTTTGAAATAGAAAGACATGGCTTTTTTGACATGCCAGGTGTGACATGATCCTTTATCCCTAGAAATGAAAAGTCTTTGAAAAAATATAAGCAGGTTAATGTTCTTGTTTGGGTGAAAATCTGATTTAGCATAGGTAGAAACTGTTTGGGAGGAAAAAAACCACATCAGTTTCACTTACTTTGTGAAAAAGTCTATACCCAGCTTTCTGTTTGCTTTAAAAAAAGAAGAACAAAATAACCCAAACAACAACAACAAAACTGTAAGGAAGAATAATGCTGTGAAAAAGAACTACGCTAAACTCAGGCTGAGGAAGGCAGAAGAGAATAATAATTTTTGAAAAGTTTTGAAACTCTACATGGGTCAAATCAAAACCCACAAGACCAAGTAAAACTCTGAGTACTGTAAGAGAAGTTACAAACCCTACTATCAAATCCTAACTTGATCTACTGCAGAATTTTCCTCAACTCTGTTCAGTCAGTATAAATAAGCAAGATAACTGAGTCTATGACTTGTATTTCTCCACCTTCCAACTGTTTGGTTTTTATTAGGTAATTAGGTAATTTGGGCAAGATTTTACATTAAATGCTCCAAGAGAAGAGGGGAAACAATAGGTGAGGAATGTTTTCTGGGCAGAGATATAGATAGATAGATAGATAGATAGATAGATAGATAGATAGATAGATAGATAGATGTAGACATATATATATATACACATGATGAGCAGAGATAGAGGGCAGATGACACTGAACCAGTGCCAGAAGGGATGAGATGAGGTAGGTGTGACAACTAAAACTGGAGCCCCTCTGGCTGCCTATGTACAAGGTCTGCTGACCCAGTTTTAAAGGTGAATATGTATCTTTACCTAGGTCAGAGAAGGGAGATCAAAACAAGACCCCCAAAAACCTTGTTTGGAAATTAAACTTAAAACTTTTCCTCTCTAGGACAGCCAAAGCCAACTGTATTCACCACCAGTTGTATTCTATTTTTATTGTATTTTTATTGTTTTTACATCATATTACATAGTACTGTAGGCATTACAGAGAGATCCTAAACCAGCTTAGATTTATGCTAGAGATCGTACAAATATATAAAAGGAAATGCTTTTTGCTTCAGAGAACCTGAATCTACTGTTGGTTAGAGATACTAATTGAAACAAAAAAAAAAAAGGTGAGGAAGAGAAAATCACGAACAGAAGTACAACAATCATACGGCAAGCGAGCAGTGAGGTCTGACTTTGATGTTGCTTATGCTGGAATAAATCTGGAGAGGGTTGACTTCAGCCTGAAGTCCTAAACCAGTCTAAAAGCTGCATCAATCAGGAGAAAAGGAAAGGAAAATCTGGGATTTCTGGGAACTAAGGAAAAGCCACAAATATATTTTTCATCATAAAGAGAGAAAAAGAGAAGTTACAAAATAACACAGGGTTGAGAAATAAGATGTTGCCACTTGTTCAGGAAGCATTTTAGACATTTATAGCAAACCACTGCCCTTTCTCTGAAGTGAACCTGGATGAGCCCGGCATGGACTTCATAGAAGCAAAACCATTGGAAAACAATTTATTTGGTGGAAAAGTTGCATGTTGACAGTGCTTCAGGCTGGGAAGAAAAGGGGAAAATGAATATATTAGTACAACAACATACAACAGAAATGATGATGGTGGATGGTGGGCCACTAAAGACACATCTCGGGGGGTTAGAGTCTTCCTATTTTCCTCCCCGCACTTCCCACATGGTGTTCCCCAGCAAGCCTTCCCACAAGTCTGACTGCTGCTGGAGAGACCTGAAAGATGCTGGAAGGACACCCAGGAGGGTAAGCCAAGCAAGGGCTTCACATCCCCTCCTCCCTGGCAACCAGTGCCCAGTCGGCAGCTCTTGTCCACAAGGACCTTCCCAGGAGAGGACAGGAGAAACACAATTTCTTGTAGGTGTCCCCTACAGCCAGGAGCTGGGATTGTCAGTGTGAGCGATTTACTGCAGGAAAAACTCTTCTCTGGACTAGTTTGCTGTTTCTTAGGGTGGTATGAAGAACCACACAAGCCACAAAAATATCTTTCAGCTCCTACAGGAAAAGAAGTTACTTGGTGGACTAAGACCTCAAAGAGATGCAAGGCACCTCTTTTTGTCTGAGTTTCACTTTTGGGGTTTGGTTTTTTTCACTTTTAATGTGATGACAATATAATGGGAGAAACAGAGAGTACAGCAACCAACCAAGTGCAGACGTGATCAGCAAGATAAAGCTGAAATAATGGGACTGTAATGAAAAAAAGTTTTTAAGTGGATTGATATTTCCCCCCCCATATTTCCCAGAGATAAAATGAATACACAGTGGAATGAAAGTGAAAGGCTTCAGGACAGGTAAAAGGGGTAATTCTAAAATTTAAACATCCTTCTTGAACCAGAGGAAAAATTAATTTCTTTTTTTGTATGCTGCTTAAGTGAGAATCACCAAATTAGGCATATTATTTCTGTCATTTTATTTTATTGTGCTGTAGCTAGAAGAAATCAATAGACACTAAAAAGTTACATCTCCAGAGAAAGCTAATTAACCAATTATTGACTTACCTACAGTTATTTTTTGAATAGAAAATATCAAGACAATTTCAAGACTCAGATATCTTGATAGAACTCAAAGCCTTGGCAGCGTATAGAAAAGCCATCACAGTGGCAGAAAGACAACAGGAAACAGATTTCATTGGGCAGAAGTCACTGCTAGAATACGATACTTCACTGCTAAGGATTCACTAGGCATTTGAAAGAAATATAGAATTTGCATTATATTTGCATTATATTTTCCCTTTAAATATAACCAAAACAATATACACATGTATTTTGGAATACATAAATGCATATTTACATGTTTGATTTCAGTAATATAAATGCTCGTCCAAAGTCAGATATTCAGTCACCTCAATTTTTTTGAATGTAAGTCTTTCTGGCAGGAAACTATTCATCAATGTCTACATCCAGAATGGACAAACCCTGAGAAGTTATGAGTAATGCAAGAGCCTCCTCACACTGTACAAGTCCCAGGACAATGTGTTACGTATCACATAACACTCCTTAGTTTTTCTGCAGGGCAATGATTTCATCTGCAGTGCATCTGCTCACTGTCTGCTGAAATAACTCACCTCACTCACTCAGAGGATATTTTCTAACAACAGAGCTGGTCTCACATCTCAGTTTAGAACAAATAGCCCTTTTCAAAACAAACATCTGGCCAAACTCTTATAATAATTGCAAATGTTATCCTGTAATTTAAAGGAAATATCTTTACTGAAAAAGGTTGTTCCTATTCATATGCCAAGAAGACTTTTGGTTAGTTTTCCTGCTACTCAAATAAATTCACATTTTGTACTCGCTTATATTTCAATTAAAGAATTATTGGAACATGTAGAATTTGCTTCCTAAATTAAATAGAGGGGTTTTTTGCCATCAGTATAACCTAACAGATCAAAAGCTTTAAAAACCTCAGGTCAAACTTGATTTTCTGGTGCACTCAAGTTTATTGCTCAGAGAGGAACATATCTTAATATAGCACTGAGTTTCCTTTTTCTCTACAGATCAGAACAGTAAGCTGGCTTACAGAATTAATCCTCAGAATCAGATGAATCAAGTCACTGCTTATTGATTTAATAGATGAGGGTTTTATT
The DNA here is from genome assembly GCA_013397755.1 of Cnemophilus loriae. Taxonomy (NCBI): domain Eukaryota; kingdom Metazoa; phylum Chordata; class Aves; order Passeriformes; family Corvidae; genus Cnemophilus; species Cnemophilus loriae. The sequence goes on along the minus strand of VZTF01006404.1, from coordinate 1,959,876 downwards.
TGATTTTGAAAATGTTATTTGTAATTGCTAATCATGTTTTTACCTGTACCCGTTAGTATTTTTATAGTGCAAAATACATGATATGGAACTCTTTAATACATGTAAAGAACTGCATCATTTACCACCTATACCTCTAATCTCTCATGCACAGCACTGAAATTCCAAGTAATCCAGTATTTCCAACTGCATTCACAAACTGTACTGGTGAAAATTTTTTCATGGCATAGTAAGTGTAGTAGCCTAGTTATCTGGAGGAAAGCCTGTTTTAAAAACTACTGAAAGAAGTTTCAAATAGGTACCTATTCTCAGGCTGTAGACAGATGTCAATCTGCTATGAAAATTCATATATATCCATAGTGGAAGAGAGTGGATGCAAGAATGTGACCTTCCACTGCTGTGGAGGCTGTCACCTCAGCAATTTTGTTCTCTCCAACTCCACAGACACTTCCTACTGTGCAAAACACAAGTTACTGAGATATTCCCCAAAGCCGTTATTTTAAGGTCTGTTCATTTTATGAAGCTTTCTGACACCCCTTAATAAATAAATTTTAAAATAAGCAGGATTTTCAAAAGCATTTAAATTACATACGGAGTATAAGACTCTAAATCCCATTTTGCCTAGACTTTTCTTTGTACGGGATCTGTTATGATGCTTTAAAGAAAGAGCAAATGAAAGAGATCTGTTCTTTCATAGTTTAAGTTCTAGTCCTCCATGGGAAATTCAGAATAAAATCTGCTCCCAAGGGGTTTACAGCAAAGGGATTTATAGCAAACCCCAGGGGTTTATAGGAAAACCCTTTGGGGAGACAGTAACTCAAAAGTTCCTTTCCCAAACACAGCCATGCTAGCTGACAACATTAACATAATTCAGAATTTTACATACTGGTGGATGTGTTAGCTGATAGTATTTGAGTTGCTTTGAAATGCTGCCTAAGCCTACAGATGCTGCCTTGAAGCATCAACACCAGCTTTGTCAGGTGGCAATAATTCCACTGCTGCTGCATTCAAGAATAGTTATCTCGCTGTTAAGGCTGCTCCATTCTGTGCTCGCTGCCTGAGACTTTCTCATACAAAATACTTGAATCAAAGGCCTTATCTCCATCCTTCCTGGTATTTAAATAAGGCACTATTCCTCCACAATCTGCATCCTTCTGATGTAAAAAGAAAAAATAATCATGACTAATTGACTAATTCTTGTGGTAGTACAGCTTTTTGAAACATAATTTTCTACAGTAGTTATGGACAGTATCATTTTCACAAGGAAATGGGATGCTCCAAGAGCCAAGTGTAAAGCTCCATCTACCTGTCTCTTCATCTGCATTTCTGACATCAGTTTCAAACAATATAATTGTATTTGGCTTATGAATCCAAAGGTTGAATGAATTGTAAGTACGGAAAATCCTGGTTTCACATGTTCTTTTCTCTAACTTGGCAACCGTAAATATGATTCAGAGTTTATGTTTACAGATCTTTAATAGTTTGTTTCTTATTTTGACAATGCTGTCAGTCTGTAAGATTGACAGTCAGAGTATCCAATATTTGTACGTATTTGTACAACTGCACTCCTCTGCAAACTACTTAAATTCATGTCCAATAAAGTGTAGCCTGTGGCAAACCAGAATGTGCTTAACTTGTAGCCAGAATTTCCTCAAAGAGTTATCAGCAATCTAAGCTGCAAATACACATTATAATTTCAGCAGAAAGCATTGTTATTCATGTAGTATGGGAAACTCAAAGAACCACCTGCACACATAAGTTGGCAAGCAGAGGACTAGGGAAAAGCTGGCAAGCAGAGGACTAGGGAAAAGCTGACCTTATAGCCAAAAAAGTGTTTATTGCCTTGATCTGTGCCTGGCCATGGACCATTTATCTGAGCCACAATCCTGATCCTGTGGATTGAGGTTGTCCCTGTGTCCCAGCAAAGACATGTCTGGTGATGGGGACTCCAGGCTGACTGTAGCTGCCCCCCTGCCTGTACTGCTGGCTTCACGAGGAGATCAGGGCCCCACTCCTGGTGCTTCAATCCCTAAGGAACCACCTTCCCCAGCAGGGGTACAGAATGACTGACAGGTTTGAAATGGAGAAGAAAAAGTGGAAAAGAAGGTCCTGGCCCTAACATAATCCAGACAGTGCTCCAGGATGCAAAGAACAGAAGAGTCCAGATGTTTAAAAAGAATAGAGACTGATCAAATCTCACCCACAGTTTTCTAATCTGGAGTAGGCAGAGGTTAATTTGATGTAGCCTTGAACTGCTGACAATCAGTTCACAACTCAGGTGACACAGTAGGTCACTCCATCCCTGTTTTTGCTTTGAAGTGGTGCAGCAAGATGGAACTGTTATTCATCCTTACGGAGGAGTATCTGTATCAAACTTCACAAGAGATTCCCTTGCCCTCTTCCTTTTAAAAACCAGCTGGTGAATGGACTGCAAATCTTCCTTTAATTTTCTGGACAGACTGCTGAACAGCAGCAGCCTGCTGCTGGTAAGCAACAAATGGAGTTGGATTATTTTTGCAGCCTGTCTTAACAAATCCATACCTGTTTTGCTTTAGCAGCCCAGCAATTTCCCTGCTACCAGCTTGGATTCACTTGCTTGTCTCTGCTTCATGTATTTACTTTCCTGTATTTTAGTGTACCACCTTATGAATCTCTATCCTTTTTCTTTCAAAATGAAGATAAAATTGCAACCTGACTCTTTAATTGTCAAGTTGGACCTGGATAACAGTCTTCTGGTCATTCTGTGATAATATCTTTAGGAGTTCTCAAATAATTTAATCAAACTCCACATTTCATCTATGTCCAGCCAGGTTTCCTTGGTTGGTTTTATTTTATAGGTCAATATATGTATAAAGCAGTTTATAACACTGATCTGCTATCCAATGCTGAAGACAGCATATTTGCCACCTCTAAAGTTCATTCTGGAGGTGCAGTCTGCTTGTAAATGTTTACTTGTGGATGAAAATGTCCCCTGCATCCTTAGGGAGGTTTTTCGCAATGATCTTTTTGACACGAGCAGCTTATGACCAGTTTTGCCTAATGCTAGCGTCTCATACAGAAAAACAAAAGGCTTTTTCTGCCTACAGATGTCTGCCAAAGCCTGCAACTCTGTTGTGCCTACAGGCTTTCACTTTTTAGTATCGACTACAATTCGCAAGTGCTGCACTCCAGATTTCACACTTCTGCAGCAAGACAGCTCCCTCCACAGCAGCTGTGAGATAAGGCAAACACACGCCCTCTTCACCTTCACCTAGTCTCACCTTCAAGAATAAGACTCAAGTTTCTCCCATTTACCCTCTGCCAATCGCGACTTTTCTTTCCAAGTTAAGGCAGCTGTTGCAGCTGCAGCAGCGACTGGTGCACTCGACTCCTACTTAAAATTAACAAAGCACTTTCTATTTGCTTGGAGAATGACAGTCTGCTCGGGTTATGCTGCCCTGCTCTCCAAGAGTTCTGCGAAGGGTTATTCTCTGCTGTATCATCCAGACTATCCAGACTGTGCATGGTTTGGAACTGCCTACAAGATTCATTTCCTTGTCTTACGGAAATGTCTCTCCCTGTGGTGTCCCAGTCACAATCTGGGCTTTTTTAATAGAATCTCTGTCCCCCATCCCTAGCTGAAAAATGGGTCTTCTGCCTTAGATCAGTCACAAGAATTGCTCTCTCTCATATTGATTTATATTCATTCATTAGTATAATTTCTAAATATGTATTTTTTTTCTGTCCCAGAGTTCAATTAAAACCATAGAATAAATAGAAATATATTTCACTCAGTGTGTGGTTTTTTAATTGATTTTTGCCTTTTTTTTCCTGAAACAAATTATTAAAACAACTCTGTCAAGGAGCATGATCTACAGAAATACTATAGCTTTCAGTAAAAGACGAGCACCAAGATGCAAGGCCTGACAGCCTGATGATTGACTGTGTAACCTAGGCATGGTCAAATACTTTCTTGCTCAGAGCAGATGTTCTATAGAGCAATAGAGCTGATTTTGGACAGGCAACCTTAGCTTGATCTTTTGGGTGTAGCATACTTGACTAAAATCAAGATAACCTCTGTGTATATATTGGCTTATACTATTTTGTACAAAAAACCTCAACAAACCTCCCAGAAATTCTGCAGTGAAAATCTAATTAGTTGTACATCACATACAAGCTTTTGCTGTGAGAATTACACAAGCATCATATCTTTACTCTGGGTTACTTATCACTCTTTTAAAATGCCTTTTTTGCTATTCTCCGATTTTATTGTCTCTAACCGTATTTTACTGCAAGATCATGAACATTTAGTCTGTGTAAGTGCATAATAAGGACACTGATTTTAAGTGTAATTAGAATCCTTCTAAGCAAACTTATTACTTATCCAATTAATATAAACATACTTAAAATTGTTCCTTGATTTTAATCTGTTGACAGTGCAACTGCTGCTTCCAGTGGTCTTTCTGTATGCATTGACTCTTCTAGTCAGCAGTATTACATCAATAAATGCATATGCCTGTCATGCCCTGATTAAATATCAAAACTAAACATCTGAGTATAATCCAAAACCTTCTATCTCACTTAATTTAAATTTTATTTTTCAACACTTTGAACTTCAGATAGTTACAGTTAAAGCAAAAGACTTTTGAAATTATAGGAAATTTTAAATATTGAATACTTAGGAAAAAAGAATACATGTTATTTATATGTTGCAGCAACTCCCCCAATATCAAGCTACAATTTGCTCAGTAAGTTGTAAATGCTTTTAGAGGCAGCATATGAAATAGTTAAAGTAGACAGTATACTGCAAGATACAACCATTTGATTTTACTTTGTCTAGAAATTAGCATATCGAAGGCAGAAACTCAGCTGGGATTTACATTTACTGCCATCAGAGAAATCATCATATAAATAACTGAAACAATATTACTTTAAAAAGATACATAAAACAATAGTGGAAAATACTGAAAAATAACTTGCAATATGAAGAAATACATTTCTATACAATAGTGAAATACAAGAAAGGACACACATTGTTTTCAATAAAAAGAGAAATGGAAAGTATATAGTTTCCAGAATTTATTATGTCAGGTTTACTTGCTTTGGTTCCAGTTAACTCTTCTCAGAGATTTTCTGTTAAAAACAAAAAAGTCTTCATAAATAGCACAACAAATTGTATATAAAAGTAAAAGAGAAACTATATTATATATGTTGGGAAAAAAAAAAGGCATTACCCCCTAGAATGCTCTTCAGGGCTTCAAAAAGCACTGATATGTGGTCAGTGCAGTGCCTGCTTTTCATGGTTGATCATCTATTAATTTTGAAAACAAGGATTACTTTTTTCAAACTTTTAAAAACATGGAAACACCACCTGGAGTAAAACAGAATTTATGAGCAAACCTTATGAAACCTTTGAAGTCTTTGGGCTCCCTCTTGCATTTGAAAATATTGGTGCTATGCATGTACTGCAAGTGTGTCGCCAGCTGTCAGAGACACCCGATACGCGGCATGCTGTGATCTACGTACTTTGTACGTGTGGCCTGAAAGAGGGGTGAAGGAAAGCAGTGGAGAAACACAATGACACAGGATCAGGTTTTAAGCTTTTGGCTTAGGAGAACGTGTTTACACACCAGAATTATACAATTTTACTCTACAGAAGTCAGGAAAGTATGAGTAGCTTGAGCCATCTCTGGTGCTCACCTTCTAACAGTTTATTCCCTCACAGAACAGCAGGATAAGCTGTAGCAGTCAGTCTGTCTATAAAGGGTGAATGTGAGGAACTGCACAACGTAGCTCCACTGGAAAAGAAATTCCAACCCAACCACCTCACGTTCTTCTCATGTTGGTATAACTACATGTTTATCAAGCCTTAACAGGGGCAGCAATTTGCCAGGGCTGAAAGTGTCCCTGCGGATATCAGAGAAAGGCAAAACAGTCACAGGAGAAAAGACTGAAAATATATCAAAAAGCATCAAAACTGACTAAAGTCTTAATAGCTAATACATAAAATAAGCCAAAACTTTAAATTAAGGCAGATAATAGTTCAGAAATGAAAGATGAAGTATTTTCTAATTCAGGAAGTGCTCAAAACTGATTGGGGAATCGGAGTGTGTATTTTTTATGGTTTAGTGACTGAAAATTATGATACAAATGAAACCACTGAGCAAGAAAGTTCATTTCAGGCTAATGCACAGAGCTAGAAAAACTCAGGGCTCTATTATCTTATAAAAGTAATAATGGCATTCATCTCCACCTGACGTAGCATGCTTTTCTGGTTAAACAACCTTACAGATGATGAGCATAACCATAATATTTCGATAGTGGAGACATTATTCACAAACTTAAACATAATTGTAAAAAATCAGTTTGCTAAAGACTTACTTTTCAAAACTTGTAAGAAGAAGAATGTCATTAATTAGAAACAGAGAACTGCCCATCCTGCCTCCAGAGATCAATGTTTGTCACTCAAGGTATTTCCCTGTCACAATTCTGTTCACTCAACACGGAAAAGGAATGATAGACAGGAAAATGCAATTACTTTTTTTAAAAAAATTCTTTGTTCACTGCTAACCATAACTAAATGAAATATAGAGTGTAAAACCTCATTTTTGCTGATCCAAACAGCATTATAAAAAGGCAGCCAGAGAGAAGGTCAGGGCAAGATCTATCTTCACCTGCACAGCCCTCATTGCCCCATGCGTGTCCCAGCTCACTGTGACAGCATAACTGCAAAAATCTCCTTCCTCCACTGACTACACTGTGGCCACATCAATCTCCAAATGCATTTAAAGCAGCCCATTTACATCAGTAGAAATGTTTGGTTGTCACAGAAGGGAACTTGACTCAAAGGCAACATGCACTCCTCTAAGAGTGTGGTGCCCAGGCAGCCTCCCAGCCACTCACATACAGGCTTCAAACAACAGAGGTGGCTGTGCTCATGCACACAGACCCCCTTTCAGGCCTCCCCTGTTGTCCTTGCCATCCTAAAACATTTTTTTTAACTCCTGTCTTTTTCCATTCCAAGTGCCAAAAAAAAAAAAAGTGAGGGCAGTGTTATTGTAACATGATGCTGAGGGCATGTGCTGCACTCCATGAGGGCATGTAGGGGTTGAGAAGGGACAGCAATGGAGGGCTGAGGAGAGAGCAAGGAGCCAAATTTAGTGCAGTCTCTACTGCCATCTAGAACAGTGACTGAGGTGGAGCCTCCAGGCACACCCACGTTTTCTCCCACAAGGAACCAACTGCTTTGATCCAAAAGAGAAGCTGGGTGTGAAGCGATGTGTTAGCAGTGTGCACAACTGACACAGACCCAGGAACGAAGCAGAAAACTAAGGCAGATGCACCCTACTGTAGCCCCCCACAAATCCACAGTGCAGGGACAACCTTGGTATCATCCCATCCTGTCTGTCATCTAGCAGAAGAAGACAGTAAACTAATGGAAAATGAAGCTGGAAAAATTCAAACCAAAGCAAGATAAACATGGTAAAGGCAGAATTAATTACTCATGCAAAATGATATATTCATTGTAACTGTATCTGGTTTGACATTATTGAGCTCCTTCTAAGAGTAATGCGGAGTGATAGGCACAGGATAACAGTTTGTGACAGAACGAAGAAAAACACCTGCCACTGAAGCAGTCCTGAAAACCAATTACTTAACTATGTTGGTTTGCATCTGTCTTCTATAAAATATTATTAGCTATGTATGACACTAAATAAGCTAAGAATGCCTCCACAGTCTGGGAAAACTTCTAATCTATCACTATTCAAAACAAGGACATGCTGTTTTTGTCTGAAAATTCCCTCTGCCGATACGCTAATCTTATTATTGCTGATACACGAGAGGTGAGAGGGTGGAGTAACCTAATACAGTGAGAGAAACACGAACCAGGGAGTATAACACAAGGCACAGACATGCATTCTCATAAACCTCACTTCACATTCAATATAACTGCTCCATTTTACTGACAGTTTAAATCACAATGACAATGAAACTGAAGATTCCTATTGACTTTACTATAACTATCCAGCACGTTCTTAATTTCTTCCAGCAGCTTGAATATATTCAGAGTAACAAATAAAAATGTGTGTTACAGTTTATGGTTGCTGAGCTGATGTAAAGTTGCAGATAAGGTTTTTTCTGTAAAAATAACGGTTTTTTCCAACCTTCAAAGAAGTTTTTAATTAGGTTGGGTTAGTAGAGGTCAGAAAAGACAAACATTTAGTAATATCTTTCAAATATCAAATCCTTTTCCAGAACAATTCAAATCGTGTGACACTTCCTTGTGTGTCTTCTAGCCCTCACTTGAGCAGTAATAGCCTCTTATCAAGGATGGAATTTAACAAGCTGTCCCCTATTGCCAAGATATTCCTTCCCTACAGCACTACAGGATCAAAGCATAAAGTTCAGGAAAAAAGTATTTAGGTAGCAAACTTGTTCTCCTTCTAATTAAAATGCTTGAAGCCTACATGTGTTAAAACTCAATTTTCTACATAATGACCTTTCTCTCCAGGAACGTTCAGTGATGAACACTTCTATGAATATATAACTCGCAGCTTGTCTGCACAAGGGCACTCATACACCCCTGCTACTGTCCAAGCATCTGCACCAAGTACCACATTTACTTCGAAAAGCTCCTTCAGGGTGCCCCACAATAGCTTGCTTTTGGTGAACAAGGCAACCCAATCTGTTTTTACTGGTGTGGCTTTAGCTAGATTGTCTGATAACCAGATGGTCTTTGTCTTGCAAACAGCAGGTCAACAACTGAGGAGCTGCAGACACAAAGCTAGGTATGGCGAGTGATTGCTAAACATCCTGGAAGTCTTACTAGGATAGGAGCCAGCTTTATCTACATGTGAGAAACCACAGCTGGATCACTCGTTGCTTGAGTAAGAGAATTCAGCCTTTTGTAAATTTTTTCTCCAGAAACATCAGATTTAGGAGTGCAAGTCCAATGTTAAAAAAAGAAAAAAAAAACCAAATCGACAACCCTGTGTCTTTAAAGCTACTCCACTGTGTATTGTCAATACACACACTACAATCTCTTTTCCCACTCTTCGATGTCAGCTTCGATACAGCAGAGTTGTGTAACTTTGAATCAGACTGCTTCTAAAAGTATAGTGTGAGAAAGAGCTGTAAGACGTGTTATCTGGGGCCTCTGCCCTTGGCCCAGGGGCTGCATTTGAGCTGAGGCCCCTGCTATCGGTCCTTGCCTGAGTTGCATTATAGATACGGCTGAGCCTGGCTCTTTTCTTTGCCGATCCTGTGATTGCTTTTTGATTTGAATTTGCGGCTTGGCCTCGGACCTGTCTCGCCGTTACGACTGCTTCTGCGTAATTTGGTACTTTGTCATTCAACAAGCAGTGGAATCAGTGAATCCTGGTCTATTACGGGTTCTCATATGCTACAATTACTCTCCTCCACCCAGTACATCCTTCACTCAGAAAGCAACAGAACTGCCCTTGCTGTGGCTACAAGAGCTCACTTACATTAAAAGCCTGAGCTCCCAATACACATTACCTCGCCATCTCCACCATGCCTCCAAACCTCTGATGGTGTATAGTTCTCTGAGCTTCTTTCTCTGCTGAAATGAATAAATGGAAAGTCATGACCAAAGCAGATGGACCCGCGATAGAGGCCATTTAAACTCTGGCCATTTGCTGAAGAAATCCCTTAATAGAACACTATAACTTTTGTCAATGGTAAATGAGCAACGAAGTCTATAGTGTAGACTGTCAGCTTCTCAAATAAGAATCTAGGCTGGCATCAGCTGGTACCAACTCATGCTTGTTTCATCAAGCAAGAAAAACTATAGGAGCAGTTTGAGCATCCAGTCCTCACTACTGATGGTGAATTTATAATCAGTGTTATGACAACTCACTGATGTGCATCATGAACAAAGTGTATTGATTTTGTCTCTAATTTCTCCAGAATGATACATTTATGAGTTATTTTCTTGTCTTGCAGAGAAACTTCAGTCCAGCTCAAAGCATAGCAGAGATAAATTAAATTTGTTATGATTATTAGTCTATTTTGCTGTCAAGATGCCATGTAATTTCTGTTCAATAACAGAGACTAAACAAGCACCTTTATATTACTCTTCTGAAACAGCAGTGAAGATATACCCAACTTGTTCAAATGCTTCCATAGTAGAAGACAGTACTTCTGAGTGTTCAGAGTATTCAGGAAAATAAAAATTAGCAAAACAAGCAGTCAAACACCACATTTTTAATCTCCTGATTTGTCTTCTATGACACATATAAAGAAAATAATACTACTTCCCACTTTCCTGAGTCTTTTCAGTGTTGACTGTACAATAATGGGCAAAGGAACATGATCCAATGGAATCTGAATTGATGGCCAAAAGACAGGGTGTCACGCTTCCTATTGCTCCTGTGCAAGTCAGTATTTCCTCTCTATGGATGAAACACTTTTCCCTTGGCCTCTGTAACTGTTCTTGAAGAACCCATAATGGCTGACCTCACATATGTGGGTAAATGCAGCTACAAAACACTATCTCCAGATATTTCTACCTCATTCAGCAAAGGTAAAGTAGCCCAACATTTTAAACTCTGGTCACTTGTAACTATGGTTTTCACCAATGCAAAATAGTGCTGCACTACGTTTGTTCAGTACATTTTATATTTCATGCTTTTACAGATGGAACATAGCTTGGAATGAAGTTTTCATGTTGTAATATAAGAATTAAGGAAAACTGAAGTACTTTTAATGGGCTCAATGGTGGGGCTTGCATAATTTTAGCAGTCTATGCTGAACCTGATCCAGTTCTAGTGGAGAAAGTATGTTCTCCTGCAAAGACAATTCTATTTGAAGTGGCATTTGAAAAAGCGAAATTTCAATTCTACTAAGGTGATATATTGCAATATGTCCTGTAAATGTTCTTGTTGTTTAACAACTTGTCAGCTAACACTGGATTTCAGACTGCTTATTAAAAACACTAATCATTACTTCATTCAAAAACATTAGATTCTGTTTCAAATATATGGCATATATTTTAGACACCAAAATGATCCAATGAGCATCATTAAAGGGCTGTGAGGGCTCCGTTAATTTGAAAAACACAGTGCAAATCAAGATTTTAAAACATCTTTGCACCTTGAACACTTGCATTAAGCCTGTGTAGACATGGTTGTCTTGCAATCATTACAACTTTATTTAGCCCCTGTAGATCTAACCAAGGACAACATTTTCTTTATTCCTTGTAAAAAATGGTGAAAATACCCACTAAGGAGATATGATTTATTTGATAGAAACATTCAGAGCAGATCTTTAAGCTCTGGCAATGCCTCATTCCTACAGAAATTGACAGCTGACTGAGAGTTTATTGCCTGGTTATCACATGAAGTCAAATTCTAACTCTGAATAATGCTTCACACAGCTGTAACTGCTGTCTGAACTACCTCATGTAATTGATTAAACCTGAATCACTGTTATGGGAGTGTTTACAACGTGGAAGCACTTTCGCTTGTTCAATGCAGCCAACAAACTTACCCCCTGTAGGAGTATACAGGTCAGGGATGCCAGCAGTATGAGTCAAAAATCACATTTGCATACAGACAGCCAAGCACAGGATTTATTTCCTCAGGTGGTTTATGAGATTAAGTCTTGATAAAGTGACAACTTTCAAAAGCATTGATTTGAACAGAACAGAGACTCCGGCACACAAATCCAACACTAAATCTATAAACTTGCAGCCACTTTCTGAACGCAGCAGAAATAAAACCAGCATCACTCGCTCACAGCACGCTGTATTCCATCCAGGGACAAGTAACTTCCCACTTCTGCTGTTCATGCAGTCTTAATTAAAGTGTCCAAACAGCCTGGAGTGTGCGAGCGAGCGGTGCTCCAGGCCGTACAGTGCAGGCTGCCTGAGCTTCCACAGCCTCGCTGCGCTGGGAAAGTTCTCCTCATGCACTGGGAGTTTGCCGTCCTCTGGCTGTTTCCAGTGTCCATAGCCAAGGTCTTTTTTTCTCTCACGCTATCTGAAGGGCACCCTCTTCTGTCCAGCACCCGAACTGCAGCACCACAGTGATTTCCCCAGCTGTTTCTTGATCCTACGAAGGAAAATTGCAGTACTGAGGTTTTTCTGTAAGATTAGTAATGCCATGACCTAGCCTGCTCCATTATGGATGGAAGATTGTTCTGCATATGTTAATGGAGACAACAGGTGTAAAGGAAAAGGAAAATATTACAGGAAAAGCAGGAAAATTTAGAAAGGGTAGGATTGAGAGAAAGAACTATTTTTCCAGTGGAAATACAGACAGCTGAATTATAAGGACTACAATGAATGTTATTGACTGCATAATTCTCTGATGAGCTGTCCTTGCCGACTAAATGCAAGAAGTTTACTGGGTTTTGTGGTGGGTTGTCTCAAACTCCAAGCTTTCATTAGAGAAGTCTAGGACTAAGAATTGCCATGTCTACTTCCAAAACAGGTTATTTTGCTTGGTTTTGTCAAAATTTTAGAGAGGAAGTGTCTGTCCCAGTTCAAACCCATTCCCACAGGTATGTATTTACTTAATTGAAACAAACAAATTTTTTAATTTAAGTTACTTTATTTTCAGGTGATTTTTAAGTAGCTATCCTAAGGAAACAAGGCTTCTGTGGCTACCCTGTATCTCCATTGACTCCTGATAATGATGGAAACCACTGGCCCATTTCAAACCAATTTGGCAGATGGACAGAGATCTCAAACATGGTATACTCTGGCAAATTTTCTGATAATCAGCAGCTGGATAGAAGAGCCTAATAAAAAGGGGCGCCTTAATTAGTGCCCCCACTCAGCATGAGTCCAGAGTCCGGTTAGATCAGGACCAGCCATGCCATGTGTCATCCTACGTCCCCAGTGACTGCAAAGGAAGAGGAGAGAGAATGAAGGCGACGTGAGAGGAGTTATGGAGGAGGACAAAGCTGCATGACCACACGGATGTGGAATACAAATCACCAGGAAAGGAGATTCCATTAGGTCAATTAACAGATGAACTTATTTTCTCACTCCCTTATGCCTCATAGTGGTTTAGAGTCATGTTATTTGGATTGACTTTGGCAGCAGGTAACTAGAAGATCAAAATGCTGTCTGTCCATCTGTTGTGTCAATTACTGTAATTTCTTCCCCTATGTGTTGTTTATATCATGTTTAGATGTTACTTAGAGATTTTTTTATCAATAAACATGGCAATAACTGCCAGGGCATACAGATCTTTGACATTGTGCAGGGGGGAAATTTAGTTAAAATGATGTGTTTGGTAATGTTTAGTGAATTCAGAGATGGCTGTTCTAAACATAAGGGTCTTATGAATTGCTTGAGTGCTGCAAAGCAGCTGCTAGGAGAAAAAAATATTTGTTTTTTTATCAACTTTGGTATTGTTCAGCTTTTAGGAGAGAAAAAACCTAGAAAACATTAGTTAAATATTTTTCACTGATCAGGTCATGCCAGGTTCAAATTTTTTTCCTGGAAAACAAGGTGACCTTTACCTTCATGTCACATATAATGCACCAAGGCAGCCATGATCATAGAAAAAGAATTTTACAGACTTTACAATTTCAAGATTTCATAACATATCTGTAGATAATAAGAGACAAGCTGCCTGTATTAAAAAGAGATGCACCGACTTGCAAATGCATAACCAAACACTGACCTGACTGAATTTTTATCATACTTCATTGCTACATCCTATGTTATTTTAGATCAGATGGGGTATGAAACAGGATATATCTTTTTTGATCCTGCAGTTTTTCATTTTATTACAGACACCTAATCATGCAGTTAGATTCAGATTTCTTGGGAGGATAATGAAAAGTTCCCTATGTTTTCCACAGTTATAGGAATTTAAACATTTCCATTAAATTTATTTTCCTTTGCACAACATATCTTCAGAGTAGTAGTTCAAAATAAATATTTTAAAATAATTTCAGACTCGATAATTCTACCCTTATGCTTATAAACAAAATCTCTGCAATGTGGAAATGTTCTTTCTAAATTTTGAAGACAAGAATTGGTAAAAATGTGTAGTGTAGCTAAAGAAGTAGCAAAGATAAGTCTCCTTGCTGCCAGAGCTTATATACACCAACCAACCCGCTCCCCTAACCCTGGTCAATACCATTGAGGAGCTTGAATGAACTTAAATGATGCGTTAAACTGTGTGTTTAGCACCTGAGGGGTGCTGGAGGAGAAGAAGGTGAATGTTCTTCCCCTTGTGGATGTGCTTCTGCACACACGAGGTACTGAACCCGGAGACACACCAGGAGACAGACTAGGAAAATTTGGATGCTGTTAATGAATGGAATAAGAAAATGGAATGAAACGTTGTAGTGCAAATGGTCTGTCATGCTGGTGGGAAGCAACAAGAAGAATCTCCACAATGAGCTGAGCTGGAAATACAAGGAGAAAAAAAGGATAATCACAGAAAATTGTCAGCCACTCAAACTTTGAGGCAAAATGTGCATGTGAAAAAGTATCACAAAGAATGTAAAAGAGAGGTGTTTCTGGTAAATACCTGAATACTACTATTTTTAAAAATGATGAATTCTCATTTCAAATGCTGGGTACCCTCTGTGCACTCTTCAGAAGAGATCAATTCACATTGGACCACAGCTACTTGGACGACAAAAGAGCACAGAACCCCTCTCCGACATGTGACTGAGAGAGCGCAGTTTACCTTAGCCTGCAAAAATAAAGGGAAAATGACCGTACAGAAATCAGCAGGTAAATGACATTTTGGATAAAGGGACCCAACCTAAAAGACAGGGGTTTTTATATTAAATGTAAGATGGTATAAATGGATCATGAACACATTTAACCTAGCAATCAGAAAAATACTTTTAATCTTTGGGGGCTCTGAACAGCTTTTCATTGGGAGTAATGGCAACAAAATATAATTTCAAGATGAAGAATAATAAATCTGCAAATCACGGGATAATATATGTGGTGTGACCTGCATTAGCCATAGGCTAGGAAGTCCTTGTCAGGTCTATGTTCATATTGTGTGGAAAATCACTCTATGAAAAGCCAGTGTCCACAAAGGAGACAGAGGAGTCTTGCAACTTTATTCAAATAAAGGGAGAGTGTCCACTAGGGCATACCCCCACGGGGCTTCTCTCTCGAGGTTTTGGAGGATCCAGAAGCCTCCTTTTATCCTAAACTCCCGGTCACATGTTGTCCTTTCCTTTCCTTATTGGCTGAGGTACTAGAAAGGTGCAGGTTTCCCGAACCGGCTGCCACATATTGCCCCCTTGAAGATGTCATTTTCCTCCAAAGTTTGGAAATTCAGGCTACGTGCGTTCTGCAATTGACTTTGTGTTGACCCATTTGACTATTACCCTAAAGTTCAGGCGCCAGACTGTCTGGGCTCTGTAACAAACTTGTGCGGTTTGAGGTTGGTAGAGACATTAACACCCATTTCAAACACATTAACACCCATTCCTCCCAAAGACCCTCACAATGGAATTGTTTGTAGAGACATTAGCACCCGTCTTTCCTATCAATATCAGCATCCTCAGAGAAACACGAGCTGTGACTGGTACAAGAGTGTTGTAAAAAGCTCTTAAACTATTTTGGAAATGCAGATATCACCACAACGTATTAATTATTATACTGCTGCTTATTCTAGTGGAAATCTCTGGGCAAGTCAGTCTTAAGTCACAGTGATGTATTTACTTCCAAACTGAAAGCCTGAGTTACCTCCGAGCCATCAAAGTTCCTGTTTTCTTAACACTCCTCTTGTCTTCCATTTTTTAAATTTTAATTTACTTAACTTCTGGAGATGCCATCTTCAGTTTTAAGTTTTCTTGTGAAAGGCCAGTGTTTCCCTGTGATCTTATTTCACCTCTAGATTTTTTTTTACTCCAGAAATTTTCAGATTAATTCCTCATAACTTTTCATATTTGTCACTATCAGTGTGGCTTAGTGGAGCCATGTAGTCTCTTCTATGTAAAATAGTGGACTATATTTGTGCAGAACTGTAAAGCAGAGATTCAAAAGTTTTTCCTTTAGTGCCACTGCTCTAATTGCTCCAAGGATAACTTTATAATATCTGCAATCCCAGTAGGCAATAGCACAGAAAGAAAAGCCATAGCAGCTTTGTTTTTCAAAACCTGCCATGTACTGTAAGCAGTGATGACTTCAGATACAGAATATCAAAAGACACACACAGTGTTTCCCTTCATTAAACAAGCATTTGGTTTTACAGCATGTATTGGCTGCCAACTACAAATATACTGTTTTCTAGATCAAAGAGTCTCTGTGAGGTACAAAATCATTGACGGTGGTTGTCATCACACGCACATATTCTTTCAGGATACTTTAAACAGGTGCAGCCAAGTGTATAACCAGGCAGCAAAAGCGGACCAGCTTGGTAAAAAAAATTAACCTGTATGAGCTCCATGCTGCTGCCACTGGGATATTTGCAATACCTGTGCATATACACGAATAAGTAGGTGATTTATGAAACCACTGCACTGCGGTGTGCTGCATAAATATATCTGCAGATTTGGAAGAAGAAAAGGGAGTAGATGGTGATGCTGAAAATGACTCATTGGATTTCAGGCAAGCAGCTGAGATGCTGACTTAGCACAACAGTTCAAGAATAGAATGGAGGTTATCCACCCTGCACCATTTCTGCAGGAGGACAGGCAGTGAGGTCTGGGGCTGAGGAAGAGAACCTAAGGAAAATCCGAGGGAATTTTAAGGCAAGACAAGACTGCTGAGGTCTCTGTTGCCCTGCTGTTATCAACTCCCTTTGAAACAAGGCTAGAAATGGCCAATCTAAAGGACGATCACCATTCTGCTGACAAGGAGATTGAGTTCGGGATTGTCAGCTTGACTTGGCAGAAGTTTCTACAATTACCATAGAAGTTACTGCTTTGCTGATGGCGTCTGTAGATGTCAGCAATGACATTTCTTTTTATTCAATATGCATTGATAAAACCACAGGCAATGGAACATTTTTAAAAAAGTAAAATTTCTTCAATACAAAAAAAAAGTATTTTACAATGTTTAAAATGCCAGGATTAGGACTATCTTTGATGCCTTATTTCCACTTGTTGTTTGTATCCTTTTCATTGTTAATTTGTGTATCAGTCAGCATCACAGCTGGTTGTTCTTTCATATTTGGCATTTGGAAGGTTTCAATTTGCAAACCTGGGGTGACACAGCTGAGATTTCTGAAAGGTGTAAGATTGCGTTCATATTTAGATAACAAACTGATCCTCGAAATCAAACTGACTGACAGACTGACATACACTCAGTAAAAACAGAGGACTGAATTAACAACCAAAATATTTAAAATTATATAATAGTGCACACACATAAGATGGCTAAAGGCAATTGCTCTGTTACAACATGAGCAAAGCCTCGTGTAACTTTTTGTGCTCAACTTTGCAATACTAGTAATGTTCTTTCAACAATATTTGCAAACTTTATAAGCTTCAGACAAAAAGTACTAAAGAATTACAAAATTGCGTTATAACATTAGGCTGAAGTACAGTAATACAATTCAATCTCTTTCAGACAATATCCATTAGGAGGAGAAATAGGTGATGAGTTTTAGTTATCCAGTTACGCCAAGAGTTATAGTTACACAAATTACATTTCCTTGAACCAAGCAGGGATCAATCTTTGATTGCCTAAGCAAAAGAGAACAACAAGTCATTTGGGATATAGTGAAAAACTATCTATTTGTGGTATGACTAACATTAGGAATTTTCAGTACTATAAGAGATTAATAAGAATTATTTACATTTTCAGGTGTGCTGCATTTTGGCTATATTGTCTGATATTGCTGTATGCTTTAAGCCAGATGCCTACAGATTTATTCTCATACTGTATTTTAAAATTTTTATGCTTTGACAGCCATAGCTGGAACTCTGAACTAATGCTGAGATTTTGATCTCTTTTTTGCAAAAGACCATAGTTTTACTATGTACTTGTACTACAAAACAGTGGTGCTTTCGTGATAATACAGCAATATAAGTAAACTAATAGATACCACCAGAAAAAGCAAAATACAGTAAATCACTATTAATCTTAATCACTTGCTAAAGCTTAATGAATTAAATCAGTTGGATTTTCTAAGGATTACAGAAATAGGGCTTTTTTCAAGGAATTTAAAAATTGTCAAGTATTGGGACTAGTAATTGTCAATGGAATTCTATTGGCATAAATTAGATGATTATCAGGCCAATAGATAAACATTTATCCTTGGTTTGCTAACATAAATTCTTACAGTATTGCAAATAGAAATGATATCTATATTTTCCAAGTGAAGAGAGAAAGAGCAAGCAATTTGCCCCAGCAATCAAACAAATTCTACATCAGAAGTACAGAAGCTCAACTGCTGCAAAGAATATGCAAAATGCAAGCATGGAGATATATATATATATATGAACATTCTGCTCTATGTAGGAATATATTATCTATATCCATTCAGAAAATCAGAAGCATTTTAAATCTCTGTTTGAATTCTTGCAGTAAATGATTACTCTAATAAGAATTAAATTTCTGTTTTACTTTATGTCAAAGAAATTGCTTAAGAGAGGACTCACCCCTAGGGCTGAAAAACATTGTATTAGCAGTTGTTGAGATTATAATTATACATACACTATGCTTAAAACTTTCATTTGTAAAGCCTTTTTTTTTTTTTTTCAAATTTTTGAGCAAACCACATGTGAGTTGGTGTCAACAGTGAAGAGAAGCATTTTGGTTTTGAATACATGAGCCAACGAAGAAATATGTATAATTCTTTCAAATGAAGTGAATTGTTAACACCTACAAATTTAAGGAAGTCAAAACATGAGTGTCAGTATGAGTAGTCAGGAAAGGCATTGGAAGGGCTGAAAGAACCAAGGAGCAAATGAAAATTAGCACAGATGTAGAAAGCTAAGAGGAGTTGGCTGGATCAAAACAAAAGAAATAAAACTGGGAATCAAGTGATGTAACAATAAGCCATTTAAGAAAATAAGTAAGAGTCATTGTGAAAAAGGTCACAGGAGTATTCAAAAGAAAACAATTGACAAAATTAAAATCTGTATTTTTTTATGTACTTTTTAACAGCACTCAAGAGGCAAAACAATTCCATGTTAATACAGAATATATTTTGGATTTAGCTCATTGTCAAAATGATTTATGAGACGAAGATCAGATACTAAGGGTGAATAAATAGTAAGGCAAGGTCGTATAGCATTGGAGGTAGAAAGGGATGTGGGGAGCTGCACAAGAAAATATTGCAGTGATGAATGAATGCAGATACATTCTGGTCTATTTTAGTATGCATTCAGTTCTATGATAAATATGAGTTTCAAAATGCAGCAAATTGCACACATAAAGGATAAGCTAAAAAGCATAGCCGTGTGAAGATTTTACATTTATCTGAAGAAATGAACTGCAAATTCAACATTAAAATTCTATGTATTTCACTAATATATCTCCATCAGCTATGGAAAAGAAACACTTATCATGCTACACATTAAAAATGCATGCTTTAATGCTATTTTTATATCATGTATAAACTAACTTCATTCTACTGCTTCCTCATTTTATGATATCCCAGTTTACAGACAAATCCTTCAGATCATGGACATGCCCAACTGTGGGCAGTTATTTCGTAGATGGAAAATAACAAATATCCACATATTCCAAATACGTAATTATTTTAAACTCCTCTCTTTTTTGGTGGAGAGATTTGGTTTACAGTGTGTTTAACTACATATGCACAAAAGACAGGTCTGCACAGCAGCTAAAGGAATATGATTATCACATTTACCAGTAGCCTAGGGTTTGAATTACCTATAGTAGTGCAGTTGCAGCAGCACAGACTTCTCCCTCGTGGAGCACAA
Organism: Cnemophilus loriae; assembly: GCA_013397755.1. Classification (NCBI taxonomy): domain Eukaryota; kingdom Metazoa; phylum Chordata; class Aves; order Passeriformes; family Corvidae; genus Cnemophilus; species Cnemophilus loriae. The sequence goes on along the minus strand of VZTF01006404.1, from coordinate 1,940,049 downwards.
GATGTCTATTGCCCTGGTTTAACCCTATATAGCTTCTAAGTACCTTGCAGTTGGTTACTCACTTCCTGCCTCTCATGGTGTGACAGAGTGGAGAATCGGAAAAATAGACAAAAATTGTGGGTTGAGATAAGAACAGTTTAATAATTGAAATTAAATATAATGAGGATGAGGATGATGATGACGGTGATGGTGATGAGGATGACGATAATGATTAAAAGGGAGATGAAAAAAAGAGAGGAATAAAACCCAAGACAGACAAGTGATGCACAATTCAATTGCTCACCAAATGTTGACTGATGCCCAGCCTATCCCTGAGCAGTGATCAGCCTCTCATGGCCGACTCTCCCCAGTTTATATACTGGGCATGATGTTCTGTGGTATGGAATATCCCTTTGGCCAGTTTGGATCAGCTGTTCTGGCTGTGCTCCATTCCAGCTTCTTGTGCACCTCCACACTGGCAGAGCACGAGACATCGGAAAGTCCTTTGACTTAGACTAAGCACTGCTTAGCAACCACTTAACAACATCAGTGTGTTATCAACATTATTCTCATACTAAATCCAAAACACACCTCAGTACTAGCTACTAAGGAAGAAAATGAACTCTATCCCAGCTGAAACCACGACAATCTTCAGGCCAGCTGTCACACTGCTCACCTGCATTGCAATGGACAACTAATCTAGGAATGCCGACACCTGCTGCTCTCACAAGTTTCTATGGTCTCTAGATATGCCTTCAGAAAAACCCTAAGGGAGGTACCTGAGAAGACCAAGAAGAACTTGTGAGTGGCATGAGTGAGAATGATAAAAGGCTAATTTGTAGTTCATGTTCTAAATGCTCCACTTATTCTAGCTTCTGAAGTTACCCATCAGACTTAACAGAATTTTTACATTTGCAGTTTGCTCTTCAGGTGTGTAAATTCTGCCTGGAACAAAGTTTGTAACATTAAAGTTCTACTAAGTAATCCCTTAAGAATAACTTTGAAAAGAAGAGTCTGTAAAGAAACAGAAAGGATACATTTACTCTGAACTAAAAATACAAACACACTATCTAGCCTGGTGTACAATGTTAACTTCAAGTGAGGGAAGAGGGAAAATAGAATCTCCAGGACAACTATATTTATGAACTGTGACTTCTATTCAGAAGCACACACAGTAAAACAGTTTTAAGCCTTGGAGAATCGTCTACCTTTGAAATGCTAAATAGGAAACCTTACAAAGATATAGAAATGTCTCCAATAGTAGGAGGATGAAGTAGTTTAGATACCTCTCTAATAAAAAAATTGATATTGGTTAAATTTTTCAAAATTAATAATAATTTTTAAAAATCTTATGGTACATGTTAAATGAACCATTACAAGAAGGCAGGTAGTCTAATGGAATGAATAGTCTGCCTTTTAATCAACATTACATATGACAAACAAATCTATGACCAACCTTTTTCCATGTTATATGGAATACAAAAGATAGACAAAGATGGACATATACTCTTATTTTTAGGAAACTTATTATCAAATTAAATAAAAACCTTCTTTAAAGGAGTTTGGCAAAGTAAATAGAGAGAAATAACTAAGTATTTAATCTTTTCAAATATAGTACAGCGTGAAGACTCATTATGAAGAGGACACAATTAGTTCCTTTATTTAAATTTAAATATAAAAGAAAGGTGTTATATTTGGAAAGGAACAGTATAAATTTCAGAGTAAAGCTCAGAAAAAAAAAGACAAGTGATTAAACTGAATGTTATGTAAAAGAAGCAAGGACAGTAAGGTAATCTAGGAGATGGAAACATTCCTAGACATCTCCCAACAAAATTACTGACAAGATGAATATTCTTACAAGGTAATAATTTCACGCAGGATTCTTTGTTCACAGACATACAAGAACTAACTTGTTTTTCTTTTAATTATATGGGTCTTGCTATTTTACATTGTTTGGCTCTGTAGTGTCCTATTCTTTCAACCAGTATTCAGATGAAGTTTACTTCTATTTCCAATGTATTCACATAAACACAGACTCACAGAATGGTTGAGGTTGGAAAGGATGGCTTGAGGCCATCTGGTCTATCCTCCGTGCTCGAGCAGGGCCACCTAGTAGAAGTTGCCCTGGGCCATGTCCAGATGACTTTTGGATATGTGTCTCCTAGAATGAAGGCTCCACAATGTCCCCGTGCAACCTGTGCCAGTGCTCTGTCACCCACACAGTAAAAAGTGTTTCCTGATATTCAGAAAGAAAATACTTTTCTCCCCGACCAGCAGCAGGAATAACATGTGATGAACTGATCATANGGGGGGGGGCGCGGTGCTTTTAAGATTTATTTTACTCCTCATTCTCCTGCTCTGATTTTGTTAGTAATAAATTCAATTAAAATCCCTAAGTTGAGTCTGTTTTGCCTATGATGGTACTGAGTGATCTCTCTCTGTCCATAATTCATGAACCTTCATTATATTTTCTGTTCCATGTCCACTTGTGCAGGGGAGTGATAGAGAGGCTTTGGTGGGTGCCTGACATCTGGCCAGCATCAATCTACCACGGGGGTGCCTGAAGTTGTTCCTCTCCAGTTGCAGAACTTTGCAGTTACCCTCGCTGAATTTCATCAGGCTTCTATCAGCCCATTTCTTCAGTCGTATAAATCACCATCGTATAAATTAGAATTCCTTGATCACTGTAATCTACCAGATGCTGTTGAACAGCTGAGTGCATAGCTAATCTCACAAGTTTACTTCACATTCTAATGCATTTGAAAAAATGAAGAATGGTTATAAAAAATGTAACAAATTACATCATCATAAAAAATGCTCAGCATAATTCTTATTCAAATCCATACAAAACAGAATTAATTCTCAAAAAGTAACTATGAATCATTGTTTCTTTGAGAAATTTCTTAAAGAAATTTAGGGCTCAGAGAACATGGCTAGGGCAAAAAGGCAATCATACTGAAACTATAAAAAAAGAATCTGATAAATTTCAGCTCTACATTTATTTACCAAGACTCAATTACTCTTTCATGCTGATAACAATAATTACATTTATGCACAGCTAATATTTACCATAAATGTAATAATAAAAATACAAGATAAAACAAAACTGAAAGGTAGGCATTACATTTTGACAAACATTTCAGGCTAAATCCTGGTCTAGTGAAGTCAGTATTAAAACGTAACACAGACTTCAACTAAATCAGGACTTCTAGTTTCATGCACTTGCAATGGGCAAACAGGCTCTTAAATCAGCAAACATGGTGAAAATCATAAAGTTATAAAAGCACAATATGCACAGTACATTTGGCAACCAGAAGATAAAACTTTCAACTATTATTTCACAGAAATGTAGGAGTAGATGAGGCCTTGGGAAGCCACCCAGACTGAACCTGTCCATTTGTTCTGCACCTCCTATATTTGTCTGCATCTTTTTAGAGTCGCGCAAAATGCAAACATTGTATTCTAGCTGAGGCCTCACCAGTGTCGAGCATACCAGAATAATTTGTTTCATTATCTCATTCATGACCTTCCTGCAAGTATTTCCCAAAACTACACTATTTCACTCTTTTGTGCCACTGCTGTATCACTGTCTTATATTTATCTTCCTATCCAGCGTAAGCCCTGGATTCACTCTGCTGTATAACTGACAGATGGTCATTCCTTGTTTTGTTTCTGTGTATCTGAGTTCTGACTTCTTAAGCCTTGATTTTCCAGATCTATTATGTGAATTTATCCTGCTAATTGTGGACCATGATTCCAATTTGTTAAGATAGTTCTGCCCTTCACAGTACTTGCCCTGTCTCTCAGCTTGCTCTTACTCATAAATTTTGTAAGCACGTTCTTCTCTCCACTATCCAAGTGTTTAATTGTAATATGAAATAGAAATGACCTTAGGACAGACTCTGCTGGAACCTAACTTAAAATTCCCTCTCAGTTTGAAGCAAAACACTGGTAACTCAACTTTGAGAGTAATTTTTCACTCTGTCTCTATACTCTATTCCACTGTTTGCTAGCAGTATAGAACAATGCCAAACCCATTTCTAAGAGCAAGATCACCCACAACCCCTTTTGCCATGAAGCCAATTATTTCCTTACAGTGTAGCTCTTGATGCCCCTTTTACTCTCTTCTCCTAATGAAAGTATCCTGGAGGTTCACAGGCTGAGAACAGGAAGGCAGAGCTGCATCTCTGACTCTTCTTACCCATCACTAAAGCCCTCAGCACTGCTTTTCTCCTCCAGATAGTAGTAAAGTGTGCCTAGAGAGCTCGGAGGAGAAACCCTGTTCTATAGCCCTACACTTCCGCCTCCTCCCTATCCTGTTACCCAGATCTGCAGCATGGAAGATGTCTAGAGAAGAGCAAAGGCATTGCAGATGAAGGACATTGCAAAAAACCTGCGTATAATGGTTGGGAACCAGCCTAGGAAAATTTGATTATATTCTCCAATTTTGAATATCTCCCACTCTAAATTTCCTTTAACCTCTTCTGCCTCCCTTTGGGCTAAATTTTAAAATGGAGGAGAAAAATAAAACAGCTAGATCAGTTTTTAAAATTTGTTTTAAAAATACATTTGTTCATATCAAAATGACATTGTTGTGTCCCTAAAATGCAATATAAATTGTTTACAAATACATCAATAATGTATTGCAGGAAAAGTTAATAGTTCAATGTCAATCTCAATGGCAAGAAAAATCAAATGAGTCAATTATATCTATTACCTATTTTTCTCCCTTTCAGATGAACACAAAGCAAGGAACAAGTAGCAGAGATGAGAAAAAGTAATAACCTACAGCATCCAGGTTTGAACAGTTACTTGTTTGTCAAGATATTGGAAGTCTTGTTTTCACTCTGCTTCTCCTTTTCTTCCTTGCTGCTAAATTAAATCATTGATTTTGAGCATATACAAAAGTTTCATATTTAAAGGCATTCCAGAAAAAAAACCGTTTTTTTTCAGGATTGGAGCAGGTAAGAAACTGTGAGGTTTCATAAAGCAGCAGAGCTAAAAGGGGTGAGATCTGCGTAACAACTGCTTATATCAAAGCTGACATCAGCTAGCGCTCTCAGAGAGTGTAAAAAATAATTTGGGCCCATTGATGAGAACAATACTTTTTAAACAAAGAGGTTGATGTCTGAATCACTGTATAAAAGGTGATCTGCAAACAACACAATAGTAGAATTTCTTTTAAAAAATCCCAAAGCCACACACTACAAAATTATAAAACACATCTTTTGGGTGAATGGAACGTTTACTTTTAAAACAACATTTGCCCTCTTAAGAATAATACAAAAGAACAGAAGGAAGGCTATAATCTTTTCCTTCAGGGATTTCTTAGACATTGTTTTACTCAGGGCCAAGTAAAAAGCATTCTGCATACTCCTGGCCCCTATGAAAAAAAGTATGTTGTGTAATTCCTAGGCTCCAAAAGAATTCTCAAAGATAGGAGACAAAGAACATGTATCTCGCCCATATTTTCCTTTTGATGTACAGAAAAACCCGAAATCCATCAATGCCGTTGGTATAAATTTGCTATATGGGTTAAAATTCCTTGTGAATTTCCTTCAGTTAAAAGAGTTGAAGCTTACACTTATGTGCATGTATATGGTATGAGTTTGTGTGAAATCTTCTTTTTTAAAGCAAATGTTTAAATATAACAGATGTTCACTTTGTTTGACTTTATAGTGCTGGGTAAAAACACTAAAGTTGTTCCAATATACGGTCATAATATTTTCTCTTTCTTTTGGCAGACATCAGATGCCTTTAACTCCATTCAAACTCAAATGAGCAGTGCTGTAGTGGCAGTGAAGGTCTGATCTCATCTCCTGCCTAAAGTGATGTAAATTAGATGTCCAGGACAGAAGTTGTCTCATCTTGTGTTACTATTCTCTCCCCACACCCTTGCTGTTAGGCCCAGGAAAGGATCTTCCACCATTCCCATCCAATAGGCTGGATTTAGTATTCAGGAAGTCAAGAAATGCTCTTCTGGGTCTAGCCATTGGTTCACGTTATCCCCAGACTCTGACAATTGCAGTAGCAGATGCTACAGAGTGAGAACCGTCTCTGTTCAGGATGAATGTTGACATAAATTTTAACAACTGAGGACAGGATCCAGGACGATGCCAGATACACATTGCTTTTGAAAATGAACAATTTTATGATACTTTTTAGAAAAGAAAACTATTTTAATATTCTCTCAAAGCAGACATAGCCTGTTGACTGTTAAAATGGACGAGAAGAAGATCTCTCTCCTGTTTGCTCCATTGCTCTATATTACCTTTTTGCTTTCTGGTAACATGTCCCTAATTCTGTCATCTTTACTGCTGAAAGTACTTGGACACACATTAATCATTGTAACATCATTCAGCTTTTGTAATTCAAAGATGCAATTCCAGATGCAGCCCAGCATTCACCTCCTGAACACAGTCTCTTGGTTTCCAATACTTGTGTGGGCATCCTGTTAGTTTTCATCATTTGATCTTTCTTATTCATTGCACTAAGTAATGCAACTAAGTGATATATATAAATATCGACTATAATAACTGGAGGGAAAAAGAAATCCAAGCAGGAAATAAAATTCATTATTACAGCATCTCACTGACATGGTAAATGTTTCATGTTTAATCTTCAATTTTTTCTCTAAATACCTTTTTTCTGTACCACTTTTTCTTTCTATGCTACTACCTAAGATTGCTTATTCCTAATCCTTAACACAACTTGAAAATTTCAATAATGGCTATAGTTTATGACACCATTATGAAATCACAAAGCACTGCTTATATTTTTTTTATTATTTTTGACCCTTGCCAAGTGTTCTTGACAACCATACAGTTGCATTCACTACCTCGGTATCAAACTCTCTGCCCAACCAGAAAACTGAATCAGAGAGTAGACTTTAGAAGAACTTCTTTACTTTTTCCCAGCCCCAACCATAACATAATCAAAGATTATTTGCTACTTCAGGCATAGTCATCCACACAGACTGCCAGTTTTCATTCATGTCACTCCAGATTTGCTAAAGATTGTGTTTTTTAGATCTTTTGCTGCCAGCACTTAAACCATAGGGATGCTCAGCAACATTCTGTATCAGTGGAGTTTGAGTGGGTGGATTGCCTTCAAGTACTTTGTTATTGGCAAACAGCACTAAATTTTGGCATTAACAGCCGTGACATTATTGGCACAGTCACAGAGATAAGAAATTAATTTCTGCAAGATCTTTCAAGAATCAAAACAGACTGATGATTTACTACATTTAGTTCTATGCCTATTTCTTAGATATTCGTCTAACTTTGGAAGCCCACAAGCAGTTCAGTCAATTACTGTGCATCATGGTAGTAATTTGTTAGAGCTTTCAGAGATATAAGGGACAACTGCATTTGCATCTTTTGCAAGAGGTGTTGCAACAGGATAATTACAGAGATTTTATTTCACAAAGTCACTAAAACACAAAGTCATTAATTTTGTGGACAGTAGCAGCATTTGCAAATATACTGTCTCAGTTTAAGACAATTGTATGGGGCAAACATTCCAAAATTAGTTAGCTCCCCTTTTAACCACTCCCTTTTCACCAGTATGGAGAACTCGAGAAGATATAAGTGAAAAAATATCAGTTTACTAAAAACAAAACAGCAACAATCAAGATAACAGTAATAAGCACTAAATACAAAGTTGCTGAATCCCATGGACTCCCAGGAACGAATTAAAACCAGAAGGTGGAGAAGCCTCTCCCCAGGATGGTGGCCTCCATAGCCGACCATGGATCAGAAGACAAAGACAATACGGCAGAGAAGTCCCGCTCAGCTGAACCTTTGCCCTGGAACAAAATAACGGGGAGGTAGGAGCTTAAAAAGCAGTTCTGGTAGCAAGTAGGGGGTGCCAGCTCTGTCTGGGGCAGCTCTGAACCTGCGGAGTTAGTTCCTTTGCTTCTTTTGGGCCAGCTGGACACAGTTGGTGTCGGTGCTGCAGTTTTGAGTTGCTGCAGCGTTGCAGGGGAAAGTAAAATGGACTTGCTGGGCACTGAAACCCACAGGCTGGGCCCTGACAGCTCTGTATCTAGAGATGGGGGTTGCCCCCAGCAACCATGGCCAAAAAGGTGCTGCCAAATTTGCTCCAAAACAGTTTAGGATTGTGGAAAGCAGTTTCTTAGAGACTTGGGCCAGGCAACTTCCCATGGAGAGAAAGAAAAGAAGGCATCTGCCTCTCTTTGCCCTCGCCCCAGGCAACTCTCTTGGCAGCAAAGTGAGAAACAAGAAGAACTCCGTGTTCCTGTTGCCTGTCTCTTACCGGGACCCCAAGCCAACCTCCTCCACGAACCGAGGATAAAACACTCTGGTTCTGCTTCAGGTTCCCAGGTTTTAAAGCGATAATTTTAAGCAGGTTGGCATAGAAAATATATGAAATACAGTACACTTTTTTTTGGTTACTCAGAACACATACAAATACTTCTACACTGGAAAATGTGATGCTGATCTCTGGGAACAAAGGCTGGGAAGGTTCTTCACAAGAAAGCTGCATATTGAAACATGCTTGATGTTGCCCACCTGAGAGTCTGAATAACTGAAATGTCATAGCTATTTCTTCTGAAAATAAACCATAAAGCATCAATGACTTGGACTATTACAACAGTCTGAGAGAGACTTTAAAGAATTTGTGCACATAACATTACATTTTAATCTCTTAGAGAGCTGAGGGGATGTGAAATACAGGAAAATAAAATTAAATCTTGCAATGATTTGTCAGTATGTTCAGGATTACAAATTTTTGTCTGCTCTATACATTTTCACAGGTTTGCAAAGATACCACCTTAAATATTGTAGCATTGAAAATATGCTCCTTTGTAGCTAGAAAATTTGGTTTGTATTTGATTTGATTAATGTTTTAATATTTTCTGTGATAACACTTTGACATTTACTTCGTGCACGGTTTAGCTCTTGATTTGCAAGGCATTTTGTAAATAGCTTTCAATGGGAACTTTTAAAAATCAGGTATGTCAAATGTCACAGTGACGTAGCAGGAAGAGGAACCAGACTGACTGCTATAAGGATTGGGGTCAGTGAGGTAAACTATTAATTTGTTGATATTGTGAGAAGTTCATAACTGGGCCTCTAACAGTCTTCATTTTTGTCATGTGGGAATCATATTCAAAGGAATTATTGACTCACATCCATGTAACATAATCACATCAAACTGAACCTGACAAAAGCAACTCAACTGTAGGTGTAAGTATGCAAAATGATTAATCGCAATTAAGTCAAATGCAAGTAAAAAAGAAATATTTACCAATTGTGGAGTCTCCTGCAAGGTTAATAGATTGAGGATTTTCAGTACTAGGAAGTCAACTGAAGACAAGATTGTAAGGCTGAGTGCTTATTTCAAGTCCATGATTTATTAAGCCTTTAGAATCCAGATAGTCTTTCTTTCCTGAGAAGAGCTCTTGGCTTTTAACAAGTTCTCATATCAAAAGCTTTACTGATCTCCAAGTCATCAGCTTACCAGAAGTGACGGCTTATGACAAAGATGTGGGCAGCTCCTCAATTCACAAGAAATCAGAATCACAATTCGATGGTTATTTCTCTTGTAAAAACATTTCACACCCTTACTATTGACCTGTCATGAGGCACTGGCTGAGATCACAGCATAATGACTCAGTTCAGAACTCCTTTGATGTCTAGCAAAAGCCTGAAAATATTATTATTGAAATATTTCATCACCAGAACTTTTTAAATCTTTTCATAATTCCCAAGTTGATAAGGTCATTGCAATGTAAAGGCATTGACATCAATACAAATAAAACTCTCCTATACAGGCAAAGTCCCACATAAAAATATCCAGTGACTTCTAGTCATTTGAATTTTATGAGACCAAAGAAGACAAATTAGCTGAAGCACACTTCGATTGCAAAAGAAAATACCACTTAACACTATAACAATTGAAAGAGCACAAATATTGAGTAAGTGGTACAACAGATTAAAAGTCTTCATCTCTTCCATCAGGTACACATGAGATAGAAGAATGTAAATGTTTCAATTATTATACTGCATAATACTTCTCTCCCCAACCCTTCATGTTCATGCATTTTGTTAAAAAATTGATGGAACACAAAAAGGGGGGATTTTTTTATTCAATGTTCTTTTGTTTTGATTCCTGTAGTATCATATGATAAAACCCATACAGATACCGATCCCATTCTCAGCTACACTATTACTGTTCAAAGTAATGTACTTTCACTAAAGTTGGTGAAATTATAATGGTTTAAGTGTTGAACTACTGACAGAAGGAGTAACTCCAGTACTGAGTTGTCTAACTTCTAACTCAGGTAATTCTCCCATTAAATTAAGGGAAAAAATAGCCCAGCTAAACTGTAGAAAATCAGGCCCATAATCATGATGCCAGAGAAAAGGTTAAAGTTCAGATTTTGTGCTATGAAATAACCTTATATGAAGGATAAATGCTTTAATACCATGATGGGCCATAATGGGCTATAACTGGTCCCTTATACTGATGTAAGAGACAGCTGCAACACCTTAGAAGGCGTCAAAGACTCATGAAATGTCCCATGATCCACTATTTCATCAGCCAGGGAAGGTACAGAAGGTACCACCTAGCTCAGCATAATACAAATCCCGTGGACCAGGTGTTTCCTGGACTCCTTACCCCCACTAATCGAGGGATACTGTCTGCAACCACCACTTCAACAAGACTCCAACCACTGAGAAGGCCAGAAAAAGAGAACCAACGGGATGTCATCAAAATCTCTGTAGTAGTGATATTTTTTCTACTTAATCTGTTTTTCTGTCATTCTCTTTCTCTCGCCCTCCCTCTCTCTTTTCCCCCCTCTCTCTACCTCACATTTACCATTAAATAAAAATCTGTACTATTGACTTCTGCATATTGTCTTGTTTGTGCCTTAACTCAGAAAAAGGCATCTCTCTAATAATTTTAAAAATCAGATCTTAACATTATTTTCACTCACACACAGTCTATTTCTGTGTCCTTAGCAGACACTACATTGTAAACAATCCCTGAGCTTGTCTTCCATATACAAAATGGAGCTACTTTAAAATTAGACCTTGACCATCAATTTTCTTCTTGAATACTTTCAGAAAATAGCATCTGATTTGAGAATGCTCATTTGTCACAGATTTGATTTATAGTTAGAAAAGTAGCGCATATACAGGATTATAGGAGTGAATGGATTTAAGTCAGTTGGAAATGTGTGGAAAGACAGCTTCAATACATCCGGAAAAGCTGACAAAAACTACAGCTAACAAATAAACCATGTCTGAAAACACTAAGAGAAAACCACTGTCACTTTTTTTTAATCTTCCTTAATCATGAAGAATAAAAAGCAGGCATGGCATCTGTGCAAGAGAGGATTGTCATCGTCCAACTCAGATTCTGTATGTAAAACTTCAGTTTCACAGAATCCACCAGGGAAAATGCTCAACGAAGCTGAGTATAAAATTGAGACAAAAATCGACCTACTCTTATTTGAGGAAGGCTGTGATTATTTAGGTACCATAACATCACAGAATCACAGCATTGTTATGGTTGGAAGGGAATTCTGGAGATCATCAGTCCAACTCCTTTGTCAAGGCAGGGTCACGTAGAGCAGGTTTTACAAGAACGCATCCGGGTGGGTTTTGAATGTCTCCAGAGAAGGAGACTCCACAACCTCTCTGGACAGTCTGTTCCAGTGCTCTGCCACCCTCAATGCAAAGATGTTTTTCCTCATGTTGAGGTGGAACTTCTGTTTCAGTTTATGCCCATATCAGTATCAGAACTTTTAGTATTGCATCTATTTTAGCAAGCCTCTATTTAAAGTAGAAAACTCAGAAGTGCTAGTTAAAGAAAAGACTAAATTTTGTAATTAGCACTCTTTTTCTGGTGCTTTAATAGGTGTTGATTTAGATAAACTATATATGTTGCTGATTTGCATATTTCAGAATCAAATAAATTGGAATAATATGGGTTTCTCTGCAACTGCAAGAGTTGTTCCAAATACAACATGGCGTTTGTATTTTCCTCACATTCTTAAATTAACTTGGCTAAGAGCTATCCTGTAATATAAGAATTCCACCACTCCAGTAATTTGGCATAGCTGCACTCCTTATGACAACACAGGACACTAACACTTTCTTTCTGGACACCACCTGAAAAAACAACACTGACAGACTACCATATTTAGGGGTTGTCAAAACATTGTGACAGCAAGCCTTAGTAATATAGAACTGGCATCGTAATTAAAATGGGCTCAAGTTCTACTGATGACACAAAATTCACTTTTTTTCATAAAGTGAAATATAAAAAATTTGAAATGAAAAATGAGTTACTTTGCTCATAAAGTGAGCAAAGTAGAAATTAGATTCCCTGCCAGTTTTCAACTTGTTAGCCATTTAGACTGGAGTTCTGAAAAATCATTCTTCCTCTACTTAGAGCATGCAGGTTAAAAACATACATTTAATTTAATGAAGATGAAGAAATTTACTCAGCTTAATGGTTTAAATATGAACTACTCTAGACAGGAAATTAATTCAAAGTGGAATAACTATTCTATTTACAGTTAATCAGTATCAGAGTATCAGTCAATGAAATCAAAGCACTCCCAGCATAGACACGCTGGGTTTGTACCACTCCAATAAAAACTATCATTCCTAGAAGGAATGTAATAATAAGAACAGCTTTTTTTAAATGAGAGGAACAGATGTTACGACAGAAATCTCCAGAGTAGACACCTGTTATAAAAATGAGGTGCTTCAGCTTAATCATTTAAAAACAGTGGTAAAACACATCTAGCAGTTTAAAGTCAGCTCAATATGTCTAAATGATAACAGAAATAAAATTTTTTTCTGTTTCACTAAATCACAAATAGTGAGAAGTCCTTGACTAAAGAACTATAGGCAAATTAAATTCTGGTAGTTCTACTTTAATTAAGGCCAAAGAAACTTAATTTTTCCATGGACTACATGCCATGAGTTATAAACATACACTCCACAGTGGGTATAAATAATTGTTGTTTATGAAGCAGTGTAGTAGCATGACAATCCTACAAAACGAAACAGATTACTCACTGATTTCTCTTAACACAGTTAAAGAAATTCCTGTATCATCTATTCCCCATATGCAAATATATTCCATGATTTGTACAGTGAATGTACTGCAGTGCTTGCTTCAGGGAGAAATGGTTAATTTTGCTCAACTGCTCTGGAGGGATTAAGTCCCTTTCTGTCCAAATGACTTTGTTTATGACAGTCTCCAATCTTTTCAAACTGGCAACCTGTCACAAGTGGGATCCCCCAGGGATCAAGACCAGGCCCAACACTGTTTAACATCCTCACAGGTGATTTGGATGATGGGATCAAGTGTACTTTGATGAAGTTTGCAGATGATACCAAACCAAGTGGGCAAGTGGACACTTCCGGAAAGAGCTAACCTGCAAGAAAACTTGAATACACTGAAAAATGAGCTAACATGAATCTCATGAAGTTCAAAGTCAAGATGGTACTCTTTGCTTGAAAACTACCACAAGGAATGCTTGTTGGTCTTCATACTGCAGTGGGGCTTTCTATGTGCCGTGTTTACTAGGTAAAGTCTATATAAACAGAATTGTAAAACTGCCACCCAAAATAATTTGCTGTAAATACTTGTCACTAGAAGGTTTATAGGAGATTAATTACGAGCATTTGAAGAATTTCAAGTTGAATTGCAAGGTGAGAGCAAAAAAAACTAAAATGTGTAGGACTATCTTATTTGCCCATTCCAATACATATTTGGTATTCAAAACTGCATAATTTCTCCCTGAATAAACAAAATACTCCAACACTTCTTTATTTTCTCATTTTCTTGTTGGTTTCTTTTTTTTCCCTGTTTTTCTTCCTCTTAAAACGTGATGCAAAATGTTTCTTACTTACTGTCTTGCATTTTCCAATATTCTTCACGGCTGCTGGAAGCAATATTTTTTGAATCTTTCACAATACTGGTATCAGAACATAAAATCATATTGCCAAGTATTATGATATTCAACCCTTTTAACAAGGACTAGGTATAAGAGTCTCTCTCTCTCTGCTTCATTGTTTCCTCATCAATGTGACCTTGTCAGGACTCAGAACTTGTCTGGCATCATCCTAAGATGGAGGCTGCAGCATGCTCGTGTTGGGATCCTACTGATGTCTTCCCTGACATGTTGTGATGGGTTTTTTTTTCCAAAAGCATGACTTTATTTACATACTTTTCTGCTGGGACCAGAACATTTTCTCTGAAACTGATATTCTGCCTACTACATGAAAGGAAAGTCCTATCAGTTGACAAGTGAGGGACAGTACAGCCTAATTTTTATCTCTCCACCTTCTCATTGGGAGAATGAAGAGGCCAACAGCTACCCATTCTAACCCTCAGGAGACAGACTTGGGAGAAAAATGGCAAAGACTGAGCCACAGCTGCCTAAACAGGCTGTGCAGATCAGAGCATCCCTTTAGAATCACTGTCACATCACAGAACTACCACAATACCAGTACATTTAGTCATCACTGTTTATCACAATTCACTTTCACACTGCTTACGATCAATCAATCAATGGTACTGTAAATGAAGGAAGACCAAAGTAAGGCCACAGCCTTCCACATCAAGCTTTTTCAGACAAATGCTTTTTTTTTTTTTTTGCAAATAGAAGTAAATAATGTATTAGGTAACAAACTAGCTTTCTGTCGCTTCCCTGTATAACAACTATCATTTAGAATACCTAATACAGAAAACATAACTTTTCCAAACTCATGCTCCACTTGTAGTCCCACTCCATAGCACTGCAATGAAAGGGGCAAATGTCCTGTGAAATGTGCAAATGGACTTCTCCTTCCTAAGAACTGAAAGCTGACTGTCACAGTTACAGAGATAGGAGGCGGAGTTTAGCCTTAGGAGTGACCCAAATCGTGTCTTCCATATCTTCTTGACATCAGCTTGTGCAAGGTTGTTTACTGACCCAAGACTCGCAGCCGGGGAACGAACCTCTGTGTTTTACCTGGTTCATGGAAGGGGGGGATGCTGCATCCCTTTAAAAATGGGGAACAGACACACGGAGCTCTCTCTTTTGTTCTCTCCAGGCTCTCAAGAACCTCAGAAGGCAGGAAGCTCCCATGGGCTGCTAGCCATGGCCTCTGGGGAACCGACAAAAAAAGAGACAGACAGTAACTAAGACACTGACATCCCAAGAGCACCGCCAGAGAACAAATTACAATGTGTGTGTCACAAAGGCCCATTTTACATTCTAGTTACTCATGAGGATACTTGAGCCACACTACAATACCTCCAACAAACATTTTTAACTGAAATACCCACTTTGACCTACAGAGAGATTTGGTGAGACTCGGCAGAATTTAGATACAGTGCCAAACACACACAAAACTCTCTTTATATTTCAAACCCTACATTTTCACAAATTCACTACTTGCAGACCCCTAAAGTTCTGTTGACACATGTACACCAAGCCTCGTCAAAGCCAGACAAGTGGAGCTAAGACCTGCTGCCATCCAAGTACTCCTATCCAAATAATAGGAATTTTATAACTCTGAAAATAAGGGTTTATAATGAATGGAAAGTGCAAAACAACAGTCACGTTGCAACTGAACCTCTAAAGCAATTTTTATGTTTTTATTTTTTTTTAGACAAAAGTCCTTTGGTAATTGCTTATCACTTCCACCAGTGATATTTCAACCTTATAGTCAAAGATCTCACCTCATTTAATGCTGGACTACAAGTTTTGCACACTATCTGAGAACAATGAAATTAGTTTAGAAATTTTAGCTCTCTCAGTGAATAGACTTACAGCTGAAAACACGAGACCTACTCGTTCTAAAATTGTTTTCCAGCACTTCTAATATACAAGTCTTCATAATGTTTTATACTTGTCTATTAACTTTTCAAAACCAGAAGCATGCTGACCAGCTAAATCTTTTCTGTCACTGACTTACATAATCAGCGGCTAGAAAGAGTTACCTTTCCAGTGCTTTAGTGCACACTACATAAGGTCAAAGTAAAATGTTATATGGGTCAAGAATACTTAGTGCTGAGCATCTGCCAGCTATTCCTTTGCTTTCCATTTGACATTAAAATCAAGTGTAACTGTTTATTATAGACAGCTCTAGAACATTCATCATTATAGTAAGTATAGCAACTACATGTAGATAAATATTAATTTCTGCCACAGAAATAGTATTTTAACATACAAAAAGGATATCATTCACTATGCAAACATTATTCTCTGAAGCTAACTAATTCCATCTCACTAGGTTCTTATATGGACATTTGCAGACCCCCTTGCTCTACTGCAAAGTGCATAATCTAGATATTAAGTAGACACACCAAGGCAATGCGGTAAAGTAAGTAACAGATGCTGTTTTTATCACAAGTTGTACATTTATGGCTATTCAAGTTGAACCATGTGAATGCTAAATTTCTCGTTTTAACTTTCCAGTCTGATTATTAGCCATTTAAGTCTCCAAAATATAAAGTGCATGCACAGTAAAAGCTTGACACCCACCCAGAAATCTACGCCAAAGTACTTTTATTAAATGTCATACTTCTAAAATCAATTATTTTTGAAGGCTTAATCTAGAACACTTGGTTTTTGCAGAAAACTTTTCTAATATTTGGTTGCTAAAAAAGCTTAAAAATGCAAATCCAAAGCACTGGAAGACAAGAAAGCAGACTAGACCAACTAGAAATGTGTATGTTTCTCAAGTGTCCAATTTTTAAGCCATACAATGATTACTTTTGACCTAAACTATGATTTTGGAGTGCTTCAGAGAACAATATTATAAAAAATGTGACACAGGATCACTAGTAAGATATCAAGAATTGCTTCTAATGCCCGGTCACATGCAAGGATCAAAGTGACAGAACTCTCTGGATGACAAGAAGTTGGTATCCAGCAGTAAATGCATGTGACATCTCTCAGAATACTTACTGCAGATCCCATAGTAGGACAGAAGCTAACTGTAAACAGCTTGGCTTAGAACTAGAGGCAATTTAGGTTCAGCAACAAATAAGTATTTAGATGTATGGAAACCATATGCATGCAGAAAGGTTTACTGGGGCTCTCAGAGCCAAGACTGATGGAATGGCAGAGTCCCTACTTCTACAGGCTCATGTAAAAGCTTGCTAAGCAGTGGGAAATACCAGAGAGCTGTCAGTATTGCCAAATCACTAAACTTTACCCTTGAGTTTCATAGAGTTCAAACTCCTTTGAACAGTCTCCTTTGAACTGCAAATCATAGTCCTTAACTTCACCATTTCTCTCTTCCAAGTGCAGCAGTAATTATTTAAAGCTCTGCATCCACTTGGTTAGATCATTCCTCCTCCTGCAAATAACATGATTTGAGCTAACTCAGCCATCTCTACACATCTGTGTTATGTAGGGATGCAGAATGAAACTAAATTGGATCCAAGGATCATTCAACAGGGGTCTTCAGATACAGTCTTTAGAACCGTTACAAGTTTCCATAAAAGACATAAAAGAGTAATTAAAAATTGACAGAAAAGATTCCACTGTGACTAAGTGAATGAAGAGGGGAAAGAAAAAGCAAATCTCCCAAAATCTTGCTTCCACAATTAACCATTACTTCCTTTCCCATCTTCCTTTAACCAAGACTGAAAAACTACCTCATTAATAAGAAAATTTAAGCACGCCAGACCTGTTTTCAAAGAAATAAACAGACGGTTTGTGAGGATGGACAACACCACATGTGGATGCCCTAGTTACAGAGGTAAGAGGTGGAGTTAATGTTAGGGGTGACCCAAAATCATGTATTCCATATCTTCTCTACATCAACCCGTGCAAGTTAGTTCAGTGTCTCTTTAAGGCCCGGAGTCAGAAGCAGAACTTCTGTGTTTTACTCCAGTTCATGGCAGGGCAGGCGTGCTGGATCCCTTCAAAAACAGGGAACGGACAGGCCGATACCTTCAATGCTGCCACCTGCCATTTGTCAGGGAGGGTGCAGTCCACTGCTTTTTCATGGGTGCGCTGTGGAGAGAAAGCCTGCTGAGCTGCGCCAGCGCCCCGGCAGCACTGAGTCCTTTTGGATGAAAACTGTTTTTCCCAGGTTTTGTTTTTCCACTGCTCCCCACTGTTTTGGGAGGGAGTTTGTTTTCTTGGAACCGGGTTGTTGCCGTGTTGTTTCCCTTGTTCTCTCTCTCAGCCGCATGGCCCAGAGAGAGGACTGTCCCATACCTTGTCCGTGTTCCCCGGGACAATCAGCAGGACCTCCTCCGGAACTGTGGGTGGGGGTTGAACCGTTTGCCCTTGTACTTCTTGGTTATTGCTGTTTTCTCTTAGTAAACTGTTATTTTTTCACTTACATCTCTTGTCATTTGTCTCTCCTTATTGGTAGAGGAGAGAGAGGTTAAAACTCAGGGGAGGTAGTTTATCTTGGAGTCTCCACACCATAAATTGTCTTAAACTAAGACAGTGGGCAAACAAGGGAAGATTCCAGTGCTGTTAACAATAGAATAATACAGAACATATTTTCTCTCAGAGTAGATAATTTCGTCATTACTCTGCCGAGGTGTGACTCTGGAGTAATCTACATTCATATCAGCAAATACCTGTATAATAAGATGTAAACAACATTTTCAAGCAACTGCTAAGTCAGTTCTGAAAGTCTACCATTCGGGTATGCAAAGAACTGGAGTTTTCCAAAGTGTAATGAGATGATTATATTGCTCATATTCACATACTTGTTTCTGTCTATCAGCTCTACACAAAAAACAGCAAGTTAAATGCCTGTTAAAATTTAATTGCTTTTCATTATTTTTCTTCTCTCAGAGGTAAGGAAGGAATACACACAACAGATGACAATTCCACCTGTATAAAGTTCTTTAAATCCCTCTCCCACCCCTCCTTCTTAAAACAATTTCATAGTAAGTTTGAATATATAGCATTTCTTTGAACAAATAAAAAATTTCTAAGACATCTCATGTTACATGACCTTTTGTAGCTAGCCCTGAGTAAAATTCTGAAATTCTTACTTGATTTAATGTCAAATCCACAATTCAGTGGCTTTTCACCACTTCTTGGGTTGAGGTATGTTATTTTCACCAGCCTGGACAGTTTTCAGAGTATGCTTTTGCAGCTCAATCTTCATTTTATGTTTAGATCTAATGTTACAAGCAGCTATTTAAGAAAAAGGTGTCAAGCACAGTACAATCTGTTTAGTTATGCTGAATGATTGGTATCAGGCCTAAACACCTGAGTTAGCTCAGCCTGGTACCACCACTCCAGTACCAAGTCCACTGCCCAAGGCGTTGTTATTTCTGAGCACCTGTGGCTGTGCTAACCTCTACTTATCTGTTCTGTTCAGTCTACTGTGGCAGCCATGAGGGGATCCATGTTTTGAAAAACTGTAAGCACAACAAAACTAAGAACACTTAGATTCTTACAGAAAGTTCCTAATTTCAAGCAGATCGCTCACATAATTCCAATTAAGAAGTCAAGGATTGCCTGCGCAGTGGAGGACACAAAACAAATGGTGTAAACTTTAATTCAGATGATTCAAAAGTTTCAGACAAGCAAGACTTTTCCGAGCAGGTAACTGATGCTTCCACAAATAAGGAAATAAACAGTTCATTACGGAAACAAGATGATGAGGGCTTTGTTTCTTTTCTCCCCTGACAAAAAGCATTTCTTAACATTTGCTAAGTCCACTGCCATACCAACAGGGGACACCAGTCACAAGGCGTGATATAAATATCCTTGACATCAGTCCTATTCAGGAAGGAAAGAAAATATCAAAAGCAAGCAATAAAATAGAGACTTTCTTTCTTTAGAGAAACATAATTAAATTGTGGGCACATTTTATATACAAAGGCACTCAGAAGTATTGGAAATCTGCTTTGTTCTCCGACACTCATACAACTCCAACAATGTATCTATAAACATCTATTAACATACTAATCTATAAAATTACCTCACTAAAGAAATTTCATTGTAGCAATGAAAGTTAACAGTGAGAAAATTTACTCCAGAACATTCAATATTACCTACAGTAACTTTGTTAATTAAAGCACATAAGAGGTTTAAGCTGCTATTTATTTTTAAAATAAAATCAAGAACCTGAACTTAGAAACAGGAAAGGGCTACTCATGTGATGTAAAATCAGAAAGCACAACATACTGACTAAAATTTTTTAAAAATTCTTGTTCTAATTTTGTTTTCCCACCAATATATAATAAGATTTCTGAAAGAAAAAAAATTAAAATCATCATTAAGACTTCTGGCAAAAACTCTAAATGAAAGATGGCCTGATTTGCAAAGAGTTTAGTATCCTATATATACATCTAGATCCAAATATACATTCCAGCAAAGACACTGCAAATGAAACTCACTCAAAAGTTAATTAAGGCTTTTATGCACATGGAACTGTTCCTGATTAATTCCATGTGGGCCATTCTTAATACAGAAGCGCCTCATTCCATTTTGGTTAAAACAAACTGGTTTGTTCAGGAATGAGTCACTCATAAATACCATAAATCAGAATAATTCCTACACTACTTTAATTACTTGTGACCAAACAGCATTAAAAAAAGACCTCATCAGTAGGCTTTAATTCCTAGATTTAGAGATCTATCTGTAGGGATCTCCTTTTAAGCGCATCTGACAAAAAATATTAATTAGGAATATTTCTACTTTTTAAAATACATACAGAAAAAAAGAAAAAAAGCAATACTTGTGCAAACACACACAAGCCTTAAGTTTCTGAAGAATGGCTTTTAGGTTTCAGGCCTTGTAAATGTCTCCCTCCTCTCACTTCATAAACAATTTGATTCTACTTGAGGGTCAGAACTGTTTCATACCCCACAATACTTGCATGGCAAAGACACATCAGAAGATAGAGACAGAACCTCTCTTTTCCTCTGTCTGATGCAGTAAAGGAACTCGATGCCATAGCAGCAGCATATATACATACACCCATACAGCCCTTGTCTTGACACAAAGGATGGAATGAAGTCCTGAGGAAGGAGAAAGCAAGAAAATGAAAGTGCCTCTGTAAGAGGTTTTCCAGGAAGGCTTTCAGAGAGCTCAGGCCATAACACTAGTATTGCAGATAACACAGTAGTATCACCACCTCATATTTTTGGCCTAACATCTGTCTAGACTGACTATACATTTATTTGTAAGATTTGTACATAGCCCACTCTCAGTATTTGCCATTCCTCCTCTTTGTTTCCTTTGATTCAAACATTTTTGAATGCTTGAGAAGATTTTTTGCCTGCCTTTTCAAATGATCAACCACCAAATGACACTGTGATCCTGTGGAGGATAAAAAAGGAAAGAATTGCACTTTTATTTTTTATAACCCCTTACACATTAGCTTTGTGAGAAATACCCCACAATGATAACCCTTACGGAGTCAATACTCTATGTATTTCTTACATTATTTAAATAGATTATTTTCACCTGGTAGAGAGAAGATCGAGAAAGATTTGGAAAATTCCATTACTCTCAAATCAAGTGCACTTAGCAGGGAGTTAACGACTTCTGGCTTAGTGAGTACAAACACTGCAACAGACAAAATGTAGTATACCACCAGAACTATCTGAACATATTTGTTGGCTCCCTTTGGCAAAAGTATGTTTAGGAAGCTATTGTCTTTCCTGTAGGATTCTAGCTGGTTTAGAAAAGAGGCTTAGATACGAAGTTTGTAAAATATCTTGTAGGATTTACTTACACAGCAAGAATTTTTGGCATAATATGTTTGCGATACAGAGTGAAAGCAAAATTTTAAATTTTTTTTCAGTATATACATCTTAACTGTGAGTTCTACTACAAATGCAGTTATACTAAACAAGAATTATTTCTCCTGTAGTGGAACACTGCCTATTTCACTTTCTACCATTCCTCATGTAGACACGAACTGCGTTTAAATCATTAGACTTCGTTGACACGGCCAGTACAAGAGCAGCTTTGTCGGCGAACCTATCAATTGTAGACAGTCATATGCAAATAATCCTCGGCCCTCCAGTTACTGCTTCAGTAAAAGATCTTTAGCCACTGGTATAATGGCTCACTCGTGCTGTTAACTCTCCAACAACCAACTACTTACCCCCGCTCTTTAGTGTTCACTCTTTGTATAAGAAAGGAAAACGCCAGCCAGAAATGTCGTGCTTATTGTATGCATTTCATTCTGCTACTGATCGCATCCACTGATAAATATCGTTCATTGTCACCTTCTTACTTCAGTCAGGACGTAGTCAGCCTCATGGCATCCATAAATAAACTGAAGCAGCTTCATAACCGTACTAAACATTGAGGTCGAGCAACTAAGGAAAGGTTGCAGGAAATTTCGTACAGGATTGGCGAGGAGAGAAGCTCGAATCTCTGTTCCATAAGAAAGGGTGTGTCCTCTACGAAGCTGTTGGGGCAGCAGAAAGAGTTCAAACCAGTGCTTTAAGGTCTTTTATCCTAAGTATGGGTCAGCTAGTTTGCTTCCAAACCCGTCTGCGCTGCTAGCTGCTGCAGTGAGATGCAAATGCGGCAATCAGCACTGATGTGAGGCGCTAAGGGCTGGGCATTTGTATCAAGAGATAGTTCTCCTCAGAGGAAAAAAAATGGCAAAGATCCACTGCTGGTTTTCTTTCTTCATGGTGTCAGCACATAGGATGGATCAAGCAATAACAAGAGAGAAGAAGCCTGTGACTTTTAGCCACATATGAAAACAGTACAAAGGTGACAAAAATTTGTCTAAGGTTCAAAAAACAAGCAGACATCTGCAGACTGAATGTCTTCTTTTTAGGATTTCCCAATTTTACACAGTAAAAAAGGAGTCTGGATATAGGATTGCAGGTCACTATTTCAATCATGTTAAATGCCTATGTGATTTTTAATCTGTGGTCAGAAATAATCTTAAAAAGCTCAGATCATTTATAACATATACCGTAAATACCATTTTGATTTAGGATTTCGTATAAGAGAAAGTTTTAAAATACCTTTATCCCTCTCTCAGTTCTATCCCTTTCAGAGAATAATTTTTATAAAAATGGAAAATTAGAAAAAACATATAGTTGGGGTTTATTTCATCAAATATAAAATGGAGACTCTGTGAAAGTTGTTGCTTTGCTGACATCCTGGCTGAAATTTAGATAATAAAGAATGGGTTCAAGTGACGTAAACAAAAAAGTATCTTTGGACTCACAGGCTTAAGAGGATAAACATTTTAGTTCTCAATGGTACGGAATTGCAGGAAGATGGTTCTCCAGACAGAGCGACCCACAGTATGTAGTGTACTCCAGGGAACACATTAGGCTCAGAAGCACACTGAAATCCTTCAGAAGGAAACAGCCGAACGAAAGATGGGCTAAATCAGTGTCAAAGCAGAGAGCTGAAAGGTTTCTCCAAGCCATGTTTCTGTAAAGGCTGGCAGCCCACTCTAGAGTATACATAAAAGTAATAAAGGATGCTGCTTTTCCTCCTCTTTCTTCTGTAGCAGATGGAAGGGTAATGCTCTGCACGGAAGTGACAAATATCAGACAGTATTTGTTCTGTTTGTCTGTTCTGGCTTCTACATTCTATTCTTTCAATAAAAGACACTAAGGTGAAACACCCTGAAGGAAGGGATGCGGCTCCTGTCATTGCAAATAATTTGAACTCGGTAGCATGGTGAGGGAAGAAAAGTTTTCAGGCTCTGTAAGTTTAGAGAAAAGGTAAAAGAACCTGCTAATAAACTAATGGTAAAGCAGACAGATATTCAAATTCCCACTACAATGAAAAAACTCTTTCTAGAAAGCAGAGGAGATGTGTACAATTTGTTATAATTCAGAGTAGCCCTGAAAGCATAGGATAGCAAAGAGAAATTTTTTCTAAGCATATTTTATTTTTATTCTCTCTTACTTAGTGTTGAATGAATGAGACGGCTCTAATTACAAGGAGAAAAGCTTAAGCAACCAAGTACTTTTTCCATAAAATGCCTATTTGCCCTGTGGCCCTCAGTGTTAAATGCTCTTGTGCAGGTGTTAAGTCCAAGTTCAAAAAGGGACCAGAGAACTTTACAGGAAAAATCATTGAGTATTATCAAATACAGTCATGAAAGGGGCTCAAGAAATGCTTTTGAGGTTGGCAAGCACAAGGAGAAATTAAAAGTAAGAAAAATCACTCCACACCTGCCCTGTCATCACATCCTTTCTCTAGGCACTCCTGGCCACTCTGAACGAAGGTACTGAACCAGAAGTACTTTTGATCTGAATCATGCAGAGCTGTCTTTACACGTTCCTATCTACTTGTATAAGTCATCCTTGCAGAATGTTTAGATGAAGAATATTACATACTGGGGCAATACATTGAAATTTTTCAGTCATGTCATAGTACAAACTACAGTGTGGACCAGCTTTCCTTCAGTGATTAAAGTTATTCAGGTTAAAATTTAAAGAACTTGTCAGAATTTAAATGCCTCAAGGCTAATCACAATTATTGGTAGTGTTAAATATAACCTTGACAACCTCATACAATGATTTGAGCAATGTCCTGACTTAGATTATAGATAACTCAAGTTATGTATGGTTTAGCTCCTAAGTTTTCACTTAGTTACTGACTATATGAGTTAAATTTAGTATCAGACTAATTAAAGTGTTCTAAAATACGGTAGTTTCTAGAAAAATAAGCTCCCAAAGGAATTTCACTACTGAAAATTGAATAAATGAATTAATGTTGAAAATAATATTCTGGTTTTCATCCAAATCAAGGGGAAAAAAAAGTAATTTTATTGGAATGTTATACATGCAGAAATTCATTGTGGTTATTTGTGGTTCTTTACTTCTTAGAGTCAGGGGCAGAAAAATATAAGGAAAATCATTCAGCAAATGATCCACTACATTTTGAAGGATTTTACCATACTAGTGAGAATATAGATTGAGTTTTGCTTATGGAAACTCTACTAGTGGTTTTAGTGCAAATTATAACAGTGTGGATTTTTTTTTTAAAAGGCGGATGTTCAACAGAACATTATGATATGTCCTCTTAAATAGCTACCCTGATGCAAACACCAACAAAGGAAACGTCCAAAATTTAACTAGTTATAGAATGACCCTTTCAGGGCTTTAAAGCCTGCTGTGAAATGCATGTGGCACTCTCTCTTCAGTAGGAACTAGGAAACTCAGAAAACAGACATTCAAATCCTATTTGGTAACCCAGCATCTTTTTCTTAGGCAAGCTTGCTTTCTAAAAATTGGGACCGTATTCTCTTGTTCTTAATCTAATATCTTAAATATCTCTTTTATAGTCTCCTTTTCATGTTCCTGTATCTCCTAAGAGTAGTTAGCTGCTTTAACTTTACAGAAAGAGTCAACATGATTTGCAAGAAAACGTCCCAAAATTGCAGAAGTGTTATGAGAAATGCTACAAAAATTCAAATGCCATATGATACTCTTGCTATCCGGTTTTAGTTTTACTTCTAGGAAGACTAAATCTAACCTGACTTTTAAAGCATATAGTCCTGTACTTATGACTTTTAAATTTCAAGCTGCAACCATTACTATCTGTAATCAGACTGGTAATTTTTCACCACATTTTTTTGTAGAATCCTCATCCACTGCAGCCTATCAGATCCCAAGCCAGAGGTTCTCCGTGAATTACTCTGATTTACCTAATTAATTAATTAATTAGGTAAATCAAATTCCTAATTAAAGAGAAAAAAAAATCTGTGTATCAAAGTGGTAAGTACTATATGGTGTAACAGAATATAAAATTTGTTTCTTCATTTGTTACTTAGTGCATTTAACAAATAAATCTATTGAGCAATAACCATTTCAATAGCAATATTGATAAAACAGGCCAAGACAATAATTTCCTACTCCACTCCCTCCACTCCATTGGAGATTTGTGTATTGGCAGCAGAAAATAAATTACTCTCTCCTTTGTTTTAAGCAACAGATCTTCTCCAATTTTACAAGCTAATACCGAGTTAAGGAAAACAGGACACAAGCCTGATCCAAACCCAGAACAAAAAGCTCGGAACAGCCTCGCTTGTTGCCATCCTTAAGGTCAAATATGAATTCATTATATTAAAGTAAATACTATGTATTATTTTCCCCTCATTGTTGAGGCCCATTTCAAAGTCTCAGCCATTTCAAATAAACATATAGAAGATCTGATAAAGTATTGTAGAGCATGCATTTTATTTAAGTAAGTGGGCATTAGCTGCATGAAAGCCCAGGCACATGCTTACCTTTAGATAATACTGCAAACCCACCAGCTTTAACAAAATCTCTTCTACAGGTAACATTAATGCATCTATTGTGATCAGGGCTTTGTTATTGCTATTACCTAAATCAGCCATGGGTCCCATGTATATCCAGTGCAGCAGTCTACTTTGGATTATTAATATAACATCTGGAAAAGGTGAAAACTTGGTAAACTGTAAAAAAGAAAATCTAATCATTAAAAGACATAAAATTTGATCGGAAAAACCACCTTACATGTTAAATACACTCCACTTCATCAGTTTTGCTTTCTACTTCCATTTTTCATCCTTAACAAGGATCACTTGTATGTCTTCGCTATTAAAAAAAAAAACAAACCAACAATCCATAAATCAAACATCTTACTAACCTAGCCCAGTCAGAGGCTGGGTTAATTTTGGTGAGATGTCCGTAAGATTCCTCTCTCCCTAGAACGTTCTAAAATCAGTATCTGTTCTAAACTTTTGATACCAGTGGCAAACTGCTATTTAAAACTAATTTCCAAATCCCATCTTATTACTGTAGAACCAGGAGGGCTTCCAGAGAGGTTTCCTTCTAGAAAGGCCTCGGGCCACGGGTGATCGGACAGAAAGTTGGTATTCAGCACAGGTGGTCACAGGATGGAAACAGATTACTCTAGAACAGCTATATAGCATCTGTTCATGAAAATATTAATAAGAGAGTTACAACTTCGCTTCAAAGTGAGTGAAAACCTCTTCAACAACACCCCATTCTCAAAACTTCCACAAGCCAAGTACAAGTTCTTGTCAAAATGGCAGAGGGTGTGCTGCTATCACATGCTCTCAACAGCAACTTCCTCCATAACAAGGCAACAAATAATAGTCGCAACCTAATTCCCCCCAAAAAGGAAAAGCCACAGTATCCTCGATCCTTTGTCTTCTAAAATACAGACACCAAGACATAGGCGCCATGTGGAGCGGGAGGGGACGAGTGTGAGAGAACAGAGCGGGTGTGGCCTCTTCCGTCCCATCCCCCAATGGGCCTATTTAAGGAGAACGGGAATAGCTCGGACCTGCTTTTATCGACGTCGGGAACTCCGCTTCGGGATCAAAGAGAGCCAGCCGACTGTCTGCACTTAGTTTTCTCTAAAAAGTTCATATTGGTTTTGTTTTAAAACCCTTAATTTTTAAGTGTGTGAGCGTAGCCTCAGCTCGGGGAATGATGGTGAGTGAACGAGGAAGCGGAGCCATGCTGGGGCGGTGGGAAGTGGGATGATGGGGGGCGCTTGAACGGCGAGCCGCCGGGCGGGCTTCTGCCGTGTGATGTAGTGCCTTGGCGGCACCCCCCGCGGGCAGCGGAGCGGAGTGGTAACTTTTTTGGGTTGTTCTTGGGGTGAGAAATGGGAATGCCCCCAGCCCAGAGTAGTGCCGCTTTGTAATGCGGTGAAGTAGCTGAAGCCCTGAGGGCTACTAGCATCTTAACTATCTTGAAGGTTTTAAAACCTTACGAAGTGAGCTGTTAAAGTCAAGGAGGGAGTACCGCAATTGAAAGGCCGGGGGCTTGTGCAGGGGAACGTGCGGCTCGTAGCCGTCGGCGTTACGGTCTGGAGAGGGCTTGGCGACGGAAGACTCTTCACACCCATGAGCAGCCATTTTGTGACGGCGCTAAGATGGCGCCCTCCCGCACGGCCGGGCGAGCGCAGCTCCGCCTGCCCTCGGCAGGTGTACGCGCTGCGCGTAGAGTCCGTCAGGAACCCTCGTCGGGGGCTTGCGAACAGCTTCCATTGCTCTGAGCGCCAAACCCTCCTGCCCGCGCCCCGTCGGCGCTGGGTAGCCGAGGTGTGAGGACGTAAAATGGCGGCCGTTGGCGGCAGCACCACGCGTGGGGCCCCACGAGCGGCGCCTCGCTCCGCCGAGGTTCCCCGGCCTGGCGTCCCCCACCCGCCGGAGCCAAGGCCCGGCGTCGCTCGGAGCGCTGCGGCCGCCGTGCGGGCAGCGGGAGCTGCGGGCTCCTGAGCTCGTACCAACATGCTGCTTGCTGTTTGTTCTTTTTATTTGAGAAACGTGATTTGCGACTGTAGCGCTGACTCTTCAAACGCTATACGCGTAAGGTGGTGGGGCTTTTTTTATTTTTGTTTTTCTAAATTATTTGGTTTTTTTTATACAGGAAAATTATGCCTCGTAGGTGCCAAGCGTGCAATGCTGGGCTGAGGGCTCCACTTAGTGCCCAGCGGGAAGGCTGCGGCTCCAGCCGTGTTCTTTCCCTCAGGCACCGCCGCTGTCATGGAGACTGCGCTCAGCGGGACGTGGGTCACGGGGTTTAAATGTTTCAATAAAAAAAAGGACTGACGCTTACTTTAAACAAAGAACGTGCAGAGGCCGGGGAGAAGCCTGAGAAATCGCAGGCTTGTGTGGCCAAAAAAAAANCCTCCACCTGGCCCAGCGATCGTCCTTTTCCGCCTTTTCCTTTGCCAAAAGCCTATAACTAGTCTCACAACTACTGTGAGGAGGACCTTGTACCAGTTTTCCTCTCATCAATTTAAACTTCATGCTTGCAGGAGTAAGAGAGAGCAAACAGATTAATTTTATCTTTTGACAAGAGGGAAAAGAAAACCCTGTTAATTCTGATAAGTTGAAAAACTGAATAAACCCTAATATTCCTGACATCTAGAAATTTGATTTCAAAGCTTTTTCATGAGATAAGACAAATCAGACTCCTTTTAGACTAATTTTAAAGGATTGAGTCACTTCAGCTGATGCTGTAATAGCAGTGTAGCCAATTCATCACGGGCAGGATTTTCCGCTTGAAAACTTAAGGTGGTTTCATCTTTAGACACTGATTCAGCAGCAGTATGAGTTCTTTGCGTGTAGTGTATGTAGAACAGCAGTCATTTATGTAGTGTTATGTTGGTAAAACTACTTGGGTTTAGATGAGACAGTAATTTTTTTGAAGTGGCAAAGGTTTGTTTTTTTTTTTTTTTGCATCGTAGTACTGAAGACTTGAAAAGTGGCTTTGGAGGAAGATTTTCTTTCTTTTTTTTATTCGAGGAGACTTTTACCACTGTCCATTTTTCATCTCCTTTTCAAGTTCCAGGAAATACGTATATTAATAAATCTTATTTTTGATGTTGACCAGCTTGCCAGAATGCCTAAGTAGTCTGTTTATTCTTTCTTTCAGGTACTTAATGTGTAAAAGTGTTAAGTGAATTTTCTTTGAAAGTTCTGCATCATTAGTATGAGACATGAACACTGCACTTCCGTGGCAGCCAAGGCCATGTGTGACAGGTGTACCAGCAGTATCTGTGGCTACCAGCTTCCTTGTGCTGGTTCTGGTTCTTGCTGGGTGCTTCTGCTGAGAGCTGTTTCCTGTTTTAGCCTGCCAGAGAACTTGTACAGCAAAGTGAATACTACTTCTAGCTTGGTTTGCTGAAACATCCAGAAAGAAAGAAATAGAAACAACAGTTAGGTCACCTTGAGGGTGCTGTGGAGTTGCCATCTCAGATTTCAGTTCAGATGTCCTTTAGCTTGGTATGCAGCCAAACAAAAGCAGAATACCAGGTGGGTGAAAAACTGCTCATTTCATGTTAATCTTCCTGCCAGAATTTGTAGAGCCGTAGGTGTTAGAACTTCCTGTTGCAAGAGGAGATGCAGCAAAAGAGATGGGGCAAACCTTGGTAGTAGCAACATTGGTCGTTTAAGCTTGATACAGTCTGGCAGGGCTAAAGTAGTCTAGACTGGGCCTGGATTTAAATTTTTAAAACTTCTTGGAATAATTACTTCATTTTTTTTCCCCAATTAATGGTCCATTTGTGCTATTGAAATTCCTTGTCCCATGTTATATCTATAGGAAGCTGCAGGCGTTCTGGTGTCTTAAAGTGCAATATCATTGACTAAAATAAGTATTTCTGTTTAAATTTTTTAGGCAGCACATGTGGAGACCCAGTGTTCAAGCGCCACGGAGGGCAACGCCTATTCAGCAACAGTCAGTCAGGGCTATGTTTTACCAGAAGGAAAAATCATGCCAAACACAGTCTTCGTTGGTGGAATCGACATAAGGGTACTTACATATTTGTAATTGTTTAAAATGGGTATAGGGTACTTCAGTGGAAAAGAAATTGAAATTTTAACTCCTGTTTTGGTGTGGATTTTTTTACTTGGTGGTGGTTTTTTTTGTTTGTTTGTTTGTTTTTTTTCCCTCCACGTGTGCATTTGCCACTCTTGAAGGTATTTAAATGTCATGGGAGAATTCTGGAACATGTCTTCAAAAACAAACCTTTAGTTCTTATGGTAGTGGAAAATGGGTTTAAAAAATTACACTAGCTGCTTTAATTCAGTTCTAAGCAATTGAATGTGTTTGAAGATGTTTAAGACCTTGTTTTCTTGTAGATGAATGAAGCAGAAATTCGGAGTGTCTTTGAACAATATGGTACTGTGAAGGAGGTGAAAGTCATCACTGACAGAACCGGTGTTTCGAAGGGGTGAGTAGAATATGAGTAGTTTCAGGTTGCTACTTACGTGGACATCATCCTGTAATAGGTGATATGAGCAGATATTTAGCAACACACTTGACATGCTTAATCCTTAATACTAGCTACAGTTTTCTGTTGTGGTGAGTTAACACTGTGAAACCAGTAAATCTGTACTGCCCCTAACTAAATCTGTATAATCTTACAAAAAATAGTCTGAATTTTCTGACTTCAGTCTCTCTGTTCAGGGAAAAGCAGCTCATTGTCACTTAACCATTGGAAGCAAAGCTTAACTTGTGTGATGCTTACACAGCCAGTTCCTTTGTAGGACTCTTCTGATGGCTGGAGTAGTTAAAAATGTGGAGACTGTTCAGGATGGTTAAGAGAATTAAGATGGTTTATTCAGGGCAGTGGGTCTGCACTCTCCTAACACTTGGGAATAAGTCCTAGAGTAAAACAGCCCAAACTTGTTTGGGTGAAGAGTGAAAGTTAAGTATGTGAATAAAGCTGAAACAAGGGAAATTCCCTTTGGCTATATAGAAGAGTTCTGGATTACTGTGGTGAAACCCTTAAGATGGAGGACCTTACCCTATTGAGTTCTGGGGAAGCCATCCCAGTTTTGAGGTTATCCCTCCTTATAAGAAAGAGATGGTACCCTCTTGAGGTTCCTTTCAGGCCAGGTTTTCTTAGATTCTATGCATAGATCCTAAAATGTCACATTTTTTTCTTCAGCATATGTAGCAATGGAAGAGCTGAAAATAAAACTCATTTTCTCGTATCCCTTGCTAGTCCTCAAAGTGAACCTTGCTGTGCAGTTAGCCAGTGTATGTTAGGAATATTGATAATGAATTGACTTATTCCATTAATGGGAGACAATTGTTACTATAATGCTCTGAAATAATCTTAGTTGTATAGACCAGATTAACTAGGGGGGCAGTGAAGTAAATTGAAAAACTTCTTCAAGAATTGCTTCCCCCACTGGTATCACTGTTCCTGTAATGCCTAGTTTCATCTAGACCTCTGTAGTAAATACAAAATTTGATAATAAGTCAGATCTTGCTTCACTTTTTGTAACTTTGAGTAGCTAATACCTACAGCAGTACTCGTTTTGAGTAGTTAAAATGGAAAAATAGCCCTTATTTCTATTTCATGTTATTCTAAAATCTGGCATTTAGCTTCTTGCATCTGGCTCTGTAGTAGATACTGCTAGTTAGCAGTAAATACATTTTTAGGCTGAATCATAAACTAATGTTCTAGCTGATAATTTTGATGTGCAACATAGTGTACCTGGCATGTTGTTAACTGGTCTTGTTCAAAAGAATTTGGCTAACAATCAAATAAAACTGATCACTGAATAGTCTGTTCTTCCTTTTTAGGTATGGATTTGTGTCTTTCCTTGACAATGTGGATGTTCAAAAGATAGTTGAGGTAAGCTCTTTGTCTAAATTACTTGAAGAAGTTGATGTCTGAAGGCTAGAGACAAGTTTGGGGAAGCCGAGTTACGTACCCTGTAGCATAAGTTAGGACACAGAAAGCCTAGGGCTGCCCGAAAAGTAGACTTTCTAAAACGTATACTGGTGGTAAAATCTTCATGTATTTGCTTAAGTAAGAAGCAAAATTAGTTTTCAGCTAATTAGTTTTTAGC
Organism: Cnemophilus loriae; assembly: GCA_013397755.1. Classification (NCBI taxonomy): domain Eukaryota; kingdom Metazoa; phylum Chordata; class Aves; order Passeriformes; family Corvidae; genus Cnemophilus; species Cnemophilus loriae. The sequence goes on along the minus strand of VZTF01006404.1, from coordinate 1,907,788 downwards.
CTGGTGTGGTCAAACACCTCATGTCGTTTTGTTTCTGATTGCTCGCATTTATTTATGTGCTTGAAAGCCTTGAATGTGTTTGGCTGCTTGCTTTTTGTAGTGGCTGATTGTCACAGAACCCTTGTGTTTACGGCAGAAATGTAGACATTTAGTTATTGGGATGTCTTGGTTTAAGATAATTCAAGTGGGACACTCTAAAATGAGTAATCTCCCCTTTAGGTTAACCAATCCCTTTCCACCAATAAGGAGAAATGAATATGATAGCTATAAGTGAAAAAATAACAGTTCACTAATAAAGGAGGAAATAGGAATAGCTAGAAAAATAACAGTAATAGTCACTAGTTACAAAGTTGCTGAAATGCCCTGGACTGCCAGGGAACAAAGAGAGACTTAAAATAGTGGAGTGACACCTCCCCCAAAATGGTGGCCTCTGCAGCTGACCGACTATGTGGCTCTAAAGACAAAGGGAAAATGGTGACAGCTCTCCCCCTACTTATCTCTTCATTGATGAGTGCAGCTGGCACACTCCAGCAGCTAGTACTTGGTCCAGGGCTAGAACTCACCGAGGGATTTGCCTTCCTCGGCAGCAGACAGCCAGGCAAGACAAGGCAGCTGGGCTGGGGCAGCTCTGCCTTCACTTCTGCAGGGCTGCTCCATGGTGGCTGCACACAGGCAGGCGCAGAATTCGCCTTGACCCAGTCCAAGATGCAAGAGAGAAGCAAAAGAGAGGGGAAAAAACCCCCAAAGCAAGAGCCTCTGCCTTGAGCAAAGACCATGAGGCGAGAGAGAGTGCTCTCCTTGTTTGGTCCTTTTAAAAGGCTGGGGCAGTCACCCCCCTCTGCCCCATGGTTCTGTTTTCTGGCTCCAGGGTCTTAAGAGACAGTAACAATTTCGGGCACAGATAGATGAAATACAATAACATTTTGGGTTACCTAGAGCGTGGGAGTAACAGTATCATGGAAGACAGTATTAGTTTTTTACTTTCTCTAGCAGTATTTATACATTTGGATGCTATCTGGAGTGCAAGTATTTTTTAAGCCTCCTTGACTGTACTGCGGCTGTTCCCATGTCATCAAATGGTTTTCCTGTAGCTAACACAGGAGATGAAGGGGTAGAACTGTTACACTCCTGATCTTGGGAGTTGAGTATCAGAGAAATTTTAAATCTCAGTGCTTATAACCAGATCAGTTACTTGGTTCTGATAGACTTGAGCAGGTCACAAACCACTGACAAAGCTCTTTATTTTCCCTCTTTCTCCCCAGACAGTAACTGTGAAAATATAGATGTATTGAAATACTTGCCTCTTTGAAGTCTTTGCCTCAGAAAACTCCTGTGTCTCTGGAGGGTGAACAGTCTCTCATTTGCTTCTGAAGCTCTTAGATAGGGAAGTAGATCAGAAAGGTAAAACGAGATAGATGTGCCAGGCACAAATGTAGTGTTCTGTGATGTGCAGATGTGTTTACTGGCCATCCAGCCCCATAAGTGGGAAGAGAACATATTTGAATAAAGCGGAGAGTAGTGAAACCACAGCAGGACATCCTTGATTCTCACAAAAAGATTTTAAAAGCTTGCTGTTCCTTAATGGTAGGATGACAAAAATATACAGTGGCTGCTTTACTGAGCAACAGACTTTATCTGAGAACACCTTTTTCTTTTTACTATGGATTGCATTTATTATGCTACATCAGTGTGGAATGCTTGCTCTGAGGTAATTTCTGTGGAGACCTCTTGAGTAGCATTGACATTTGAGCCATGTACATTGCTGATTTTCTGTGTGTGCTTCTTCAGAACTGGAGCCTGCAGTGTTCACTCACTGATGTGACTTTGTATACCAGAGGTCTTGGAAGACCCAGAGGCATATGGTGGATTTTTTTTTCCGTGCACATTTCAGGTCTGCAGGCAGTAAAAATTACTGTCATGTCAGGAAGAAGCACGTTCAGATAGAAATCATCTTACAAAACCTATTGGCTTTTGGAGGGGATGGAAGAAAGGAAGAAATTAACATTGGTGTTGTAGAGCTCAAATTGTAAGCAAAGATTACTGCACTAAATCACTTGAGGCCTTATCTGCACTGAGTAGTCGCAGTGTTTTCTGTAAATGAACAAGATAGAGCCTCTTTGTGGCTAAAATTAGTCTTGGTGTTCATCTGCCTGGCATTGTAGCCTTGTTCAGCCTGACAATATTTTTCTTCTGCTTTAGATCTGTAACTGCACTCTGGTCCAGCATGAATCTGTTTGCAGTTCAGAACAGAACTCTTGTCTTCTGCTTAGAGTGGAGGCCTGAATCCCAGAACTTCTTGTTGTTGGGGTAGAAAAGGTGGTTGCATGATTTTGGGCACAACAGGATTCCAGGATTAATTAAAAATGCCCAAAATCAACCAACTAAAAGACTTTCCGTTGAAAAAAATAAAAATCAAAGAAACATCACCTGTCAAGCTAGTCAGGGTATTGCCTTTTTTTGCCCCCATATATCTCTTGAATCATCTTCTCATACTGATAAAAATTAGAATAAACAAGATTTTTTTTTATAATTATATTTCTGCTTATTTTTACAGGCAACAATAAAGTTGCTGTTTTCTGTTCAAAGCACTTCCTTTAGCAGAAATGGGAAAAAATTGCAAAACCATGTATTTTCTTCTGAAGCAGGCACTTCTGTAGAGTTGCATGTGATAGAGAATCTAGACACTGTCTGCATATCCAATACGGACTTTGATGCTTGGTACTAAAATTGTGCTAATAGGGTTAAACCAAAAATCTTTCGCTAGACACCTAAGACTGTTGTCACTTCCATTAATACTCTCACTGAGACAAGAATAGTTAACACCTGTGTGTATAAACCACAGGGCCGACAGTCACTGATACATAGTTGCAAACTCCTAGTAGTGCATGTTGCTATTAGGGCAAGTGATACATCATTTTGGAGGGTCGGTGAGTAGGCAGATGGCTGGGCTGAGAGTGCTGCAGGAAATCTGAGGTAAAAGGCAAATGGTGTTCAGAGAGGAGACTGGAGGCTGTTGAGCCTTTATGAGAGTTGATGTACTGTGGTGTAGAAGCAGAGTCCAGTCTCTTTAAAATCGCACAAACGTCTCACCTTGCTGATTCCCAGCTTACAGAGAATAACCTGTCTTTCAGTCACAAATCAACTTCCATGGTAAAAAGCTGAAACTGGGGCCAGCAATCAGAAAACAACAAAACTTGAGTAAGTATATCTAAACAAATTTGTTCATATTGCAGGTATTATAATAGGGTTTTTTTCTTAATTATACATCAGTATCCTTGCAAATACTTTTTATGTGATGCAGTAGGTATATCTCAGTTAAATCTTGGTTCTGACTTCTATGACCACACTTGTATGATGTTGTTTTAATAAGACTCAGGTTCGTAGCACAATACAATATGGTTAATACTGAGTTAAATTTAAAGGTCAAAACACTTAAGGCTTTTTTCAGTTTGAATTCAGATTCCTAAAGAAATACATGTAGTAATGTGTTAATACTATTTTTATCTGCTTCAAAACAAGATTCCTGTGTGCATCCCAGACGATTAGTTCTTGGTCCTCCTCCACCACAGTTCCAGAGCGTATGGGGTAATCAGAGTATGGAGACGTATGTGCAGCCTCCAGCTGTCATGAACCCTGTAACACCCTATGTTCAGGTAAGACTGCTCCTGACACTGAGTTTGAATCATAATTAAATATTTTTTGAAGGTGCAAGCACGTATGACTTTTGGAGTATGTACTGAGATTCCAGTGTGATCTTACCTGCCTGTTTTCATATTGCCTTCCCCAGTAAGAAGCACCCAACTTCAAACCACTTCAAAGGAGTGCCAGCAACCTTGACAAATTGATTCAGTGAGGTTGTCTCTTTATAAAACAAGGAGATACCCTTTATGAATGAGAACTGTTGAAAGTGGAGGGAAGATTGAGTTATTTAATAGTTCTTAAGTGATCTTATTGCCTGTCACAGATGCACTTCACAAATGAAATGTATCCAGATATTTAATGTGTTGTTGTCCTGTTTCAGAGTAAACGACAGAATTTAAAATGTATTTTTGTAAACTAAGAGTGGGATCAGAAGTTCTGTGGTACTTTTCTGTCCTCCTAGCTAAACACATCCTTGGTTTTGAACTGCTGTTGTGTTACAAGAACACTGTGTTACAGCATCTGCTGTTAATAGCTGTGCCCAGCACAGTAGTGCCTGCAGGACATCACTGTACTGGTACTTCAGATAAGCATTCCTACTGAGGTGTGGGTACAGTGCTTCTGGCCTGGATGTGAGTCCTGTGCTGTGAATGGACCAGATCAGGCTCTGTTACTGCATTGGCCTGTATGATACGGCACTGCAGTGGGGCAGTACTGACTACAAACTGATCCTGTTCTGTATATTTTAAGCAAAGAGGAAGAGCAAACTTGCAGAAATACTTCCTTGCAAGATAGAGAGAATTCTTGCTGATTCTCTTAAGTTTATTAATTTAAGATCATTAATTAAGATAATTAATTCTCTTAAATGTTGGAATGTGCCTTTCACTGTTCTCTGAAGAATCTGAGAAAGTTCGAGGTTAACACTGTGTCTGAGTACTTACAGGAAAGAAATACTAGGAAGTCGTCTTAATTGGAGTACTTAGCTTCCTTTGCCTCCTAGAAACTGATCCTTGAGACTGTACTCCATTATTTCATAGTAGTTAGTCTGCTTCAGATCTACTTCTCAAAGTTTATGGCATGACTTGCACTTCTAAAATTACTTAAAAGATTAATAGCAAGATTATTAATAGCAAGCAGATATGGGATTTTTAGATGTATAAGACACTTGGAATCCCACTTTGTAGACATTATTAGTGCCTGAAGTGCTGAAGCAAGCCCCATGGGAAATCTAAGGGTTGCTTTTAAATATGAGTCTAGTCTACACAGGAATTGAAATAACGGTGTGACTACATACTTCTGAAAATGTGCTCCTGGTTAATACCTCTACAAATACCATACTTGAGTCTTGCTTCAAACTTGCAGTTTTTTAAAAAAAAGCTTTATTTGCAGCCTTATCCATACAGTTCGTCACCAGCTGTAGTGCTAAAGCAGCAAGTTCCCATAGGGTATCAACCGGCTTACAACTATCAGGTATGTAAAGCTTTAGTAGAAGCAGAAAGGCTGTTCGATACCTGACAAAACTGGAAGGAAGTGTTAATTGGGAGTCTGATCTTTCTGTGCTTCTCATTCTTTGTATTTCATTTTTCTTCAGTTCTTCTTCACAGCTACCAAAGTAAAAACTAAATAGTGATGAAAACTGTGGAGTAACTTAGCATACTCTTTCTTTTTATAGTTTCATTATTTTTTTTTTCTTAAATATACAGTGATAAAACAACTTCCAAATTAGGAAAAAGTACATGGATTAGTAGTACTTGTGGGAGAGAGCTTTGCATTTGTACATGCTGTAAGGTACTTGAAATCAGAGTCTTATCAGATGATACAATGTGGGATGTATATAGAAGGAGGCATGTGCTCTTGCACTATAAAAATGTCAGAGAAGGTGCTTAGGTGATAGTGGGGTTTGAACTCAAAAGTGAAATGTATGGCTAAGTCCTGTTACTGGAGCTAAACTAGGAGTAACTGGAAGCAACTAGAGGTTTGAGATTTGTTTTCAATGTAGCTACTTTGATTGCCCTTATTTTCCCAATATTTAGAAATATTTTTAATTTTTTTTTTTTTAACTTAGAGTGAGAAGGAGATAGTTGAATAAGGTATCTTGCTGGACATAAGCCTATGTATGGACTATTGTTTTGTGAAGAATCCAGACATGAAATGCTATAAACAGTGGCTCTTACAGAGCAGTTACTTGTCTGTGTTGGAAATTAATGAATAAAAGGTGGTTCTTGTCCAATTTCTGTTTAAGGCTCAACCACAGTGGCTTGCTGGGGAGCAAAGAAATTACGTTATACCTCCAGCTCCGGTAAGTCTACAAAGGTAGACTTCTGAAACTGTCTTCTTAATTAGCACATTGTTTTTACAGCTTGATACTTAAAAAAATGCCCAGTCTGTTTGTTGTCTGGATCTGTGTAATCTGGTCTATAAAAATCTGTAATTGCTGATGAGAGTATGTAAGTTGTTTAGAATTTCTACTGATGTGTTGCTTTTTTGCGTTGCCTGGCAGAAGAGATATGCCTGGTTTTTGGCATTATTCTACATGTTCTAGTCACAGAGCTCTAGAATTTTAACCTAAATGGAGTTGGTTTTTCAGGAGAAGTTGAAGGAAAAATAAGTTGACCTGACGTACAATGTTCTTTTTAAATTTAAAAAGTCTCCATGTTCTTTGCAAATACTGATGAATTTTTTGGCTCCTTTCAACAGGTTTTAAAAATTTTCTCAGGCTGCTACAAACTGTAGATGGTGCTGCTGGCTTCTGAAAAAATTCATTACTTTCTGTGACTTTATGCGAGTAATGTCCATGAGAAAGGGGAAAAAATACTCTGTATTTAAGAGTGTTGGAATTTAAACTTGCCTCCTGGGCCTTTTTGTATTCTTTAGGTATATTTATTGACTGCAGTTTTGATTAAGTGTTTAAAAGCTGTAATATATAATTTTATTCTAAATGGTATTCTTTTTCTGAAAGCTATCAGAAGTCACTGAAATATTGATCACTCTATTGGCTTGAAATAATTTTTTTAATAACATCTATGAATGTGATACAGCCATAGTATATCACCTAATTCAATGGTAGCAGTTTGAAATGTTTTTAGAGTAGGTGTGCATGGGGGTTTCACTCTTAAATGTTACAAGCTTGATTATAGGAGCAGATGACTATTCTAGAACTACCTCAGTTAAGCAACTTTAAGTATCATTCTTAACTGTCTTAATAAAACAGATCATGATACAGTATTTCCCCCACTCATGAAACTTACTAAAACTGTGAAGATAAAGTCGGCACAGTTTATGGATAGGTGAGGATCAATGACACCATAACTGTGCAGGTTTTCCCAGTGCTACTGAAACATTGTAATATTTAAAAAAATCTACAGGTGTATACTTCAGTAAACTATCATGGCACTGAGGATCCAGGATTTATACAGATGGAATGTGCTGTTCCAGAGCCCATGCAGTTGCCTAACAGCCCACAAAAGGTAAGTGCTTTCTCAAAACTTTAAAGTTCTTTATCATGAAAGCTATTCTGAGAAATTTGCACATGAGGGTTATGTAGCTTTGTCAAGGGCCTTGGCCAGATATCCCAGAAATCAAGGTTATAGTTGCTGCTTTCACCCAATTGTTTAGTCCAATGTATCTGATTTCTGTGTGCAACTTCAGAAGTCTTATGTTTCTTTGAAACTATTAGTGCTTGTTTGCAGTGCTGAGGGCTGGATAAAATGTGTTCTACTTGATTAAGTCTACTGACAAGACTTTGCCTTATCTGTGGAAATTCCAGGGAAAATTACAGGTAGTAAAAAAGCAGATTAGATAGCACTGCCTGCTGTCTCAGGTAGATTAATTTTAAGCTTCAAACATCTGAGTTGGCAGCTTTCTCCCCTTCGCACTGTTTTGTGGAAGGTGGCCCCATTTTAGCCAACAGTTGGCTCTGAATTCAGTTTTCTGAAGGAGACTTCATTTCTCAGCTGTCAGCCTAATCCAAAAGAGAACTGGCATGTCACTGATTAGAATTGTTATACTGTAACACTGAAGGGGATAATGAGTTACTAATATTAAAAGATTAGGGGTGAGAAAAAAATTACAAATACCCCAGGGAACACAAGGCAATTGGGGAATTCTGATTGCCAAGTAAACCCTGTGACACTCTGGCATTGCTAGCTAGTTGTGCCCTAACTAAGAAAATCAGTATTGATGCACCTATAACTGTATTTCAGAAGTCTGTGGACAGGGGCATGCAAACAGTATTATCCTGTCTGTCTAGTCCTGAGAACCAGCTGACAAATGACTTTGTATCACAAGACAACAATGTAAAGGTATGTAGTGAAAGCAAAATTAAATCCCTGAAACATAGCTGATCTTCAATGTGTTCACCTACAGGATACTATAAAGATGAAGGGATTAATATCTGTGAATGCCACTTGAATTTTTTTCTACCTTGTACATGCTCTGAGATGTGTGGGTTTGGCTCTCAGTTGCTTAATGGTGGAAAGAAGTGCTGAATGAAATTAGATTCAGTGAGTTTAATTGGGACAGCATAAAAAAATTGCTGAACAGTCAACTAATGAACAATTAGAGTATAAGTCTGGCTAGTAATTTCTCAGTGACATGGCTGAAAGCAGTAGGTTACTCCCTAGTTTGGACAGAGGATGTTGAGTTTAAACCTAGATAGCCTGTACAGTGAAGTACCTACTGTGGATGGTGGCTAGTTATGCTTTGTCTCTGCTTTAACAAATAAATTGTAGTCCAGGTTGGTAGCTGGTTGTCATTTTTTTGCTGTATGTGTTCAGTCTTTGTAGATTTGCAGTTCCTGATTACATTCCAAATAATGTGTAATTTATTAATTTCTAAGACCTTGCTTCCTTTTTGTAAAAGGATAGATGTGTGAACTAGACAGGTGTACTCTGAAATGGGAATGCAGAAGCTGTGTTTTGTCAGTTTTGGAGAGGGGTGAATAGAGTACAGGGTGTCTGGAGATAGTTTTCATGAACCTTTGGTTTATTCTGATTTGGCTTTATTCTGATTAACTGGATTTTTTTTTTTCTTGTCTTCTATCCCATCCCAGGAGAGTAAGACATACCACTTCAGAAAAGGAAGGACAGTACACAAAAATGTTTGATCAACGAAGACTTCAGAGTATCTAAATTAATTAACTAGATGGTACTACAGTTCAGTTTATCAATACAGAGTGTAACATTTCTCAAAGTTACTTCAAGATATGTTTGTGCTCATGTTCTACCTGTTTTGATACTGTTGTTGCTTGAGTAGTTTGAAGTTGAAAGTTGTAAGGGATGACAAACTTTAGTGTTACTGTTTGTGTGCTTCCCCTGATAACTGACTGGAATGTTAGAGAGTTTATATGTTTGATGTATGTGGATTTTTCTCTGAGCTTTAAGGTACAGTTTGCATATTACACATGTGTTTTTGTTAACTACAATTTGACTCATACTGACCAGTTAACTCCTGCAGTTTAAAAGTGGAAGTAGTTATTTGCCCAAGAGATTGTATTCTAAGACTGAGCTCTTAAATCAGTGCAAAAGAAGATGAGAAGCTGTAACTGAGCTGAAGCGCTGTAAGTCCTGGTTGCCTTTAGACAACATAATCAATGTGATTATGTTTATCAATGACAGTCTATGTACCTGCAGTCTTGAGCATCACTACTGTTTTTGGGTAAATAATGAAGAGAATCCTAAAATTCCTGTATGTAACTTAAAATGCAAGAATGTTATCTGTATTGGACACTCAGCCAATACAAGATTTTTTTTTACTTGAAAAATCTTAGCAATACCTGTATTTTAAACTTCTGAGAAAATACTGCACTTAAATAAGCCTTTGTTATGTGATGCAAACTGTTAATCAAAGAATGTGTATGACTGTTTTAATAATCATGTAGATTTTAGGTGTGTATTGTGAAACAGTGAAATAAATTTTTACTTTGCCTTGGTTTCCTAAATTTCTGGTGTGACCAATCTAAATAATAACTTGTTAAAGCTGTTAAAAACTTAATACTCTATGTGGGATTTCCAGTTACTATAAATCTATAGTAACAGACCTTCATTTTGTGTAGATACTAGCTGAAGTTTTGATAGAGTAGAATTGATAACTGTATTCAGTCTTGTGTGTTAGGTCCTAACTTGCTTTTTTTTTCCTACTCAGACACCTCAATGTCTCCAGACAATAAAAGAAAATTATGCTTCTCTTGTTGAGGATGTATATATGAGGTGGTTTAGGATTGCATGTTCAGCTTCAAATTTCCAGGAGGTTTAGAGGTAGTAATGGCTAGGCAAAGACTTAGCCAGAAATACATGTTAATGAAATGTCTAGAAGGAAACTGCATATTCCCTATATGGCTAGAGCAAACGTCTAAGGACTGTTTCTCAGGAGTGTTCTGGATAAAACTTTATTTCAGGAGGATGGGGGAAAATGATGATAATTTTTTTTTAGTCACTCTATGCAGCTTTGTACCAATGTTCTGATGGCTTTTTCCAGGTTAATTTATGCTAAGCCTGTACCAGTTTCTCCACTCACTGTTTCATGTTACTGAAGATAAGTATTAAGTGTTCTCATGATACCGATTTGCCATGTTTTTCTCAGACTGCTATTTTAAAGATAGTGGCTTGACTATGCTTAACTTCTGTGTTACCAGCTTTTATTGTGAAAGGGTTTTCTCGTCTTGAATCAGGACCCTGTCCTTTCTGACTTTCAGTACCTAAACAGCCTGCATGTGCTTTCAAAGCTGTGATGTTACTTTATTGATAAAAGGTAGTTGTTTCTTTGCAAACACAGAATTCTTTTTGGCTTAATGTTTTAGGTTGGCTTGGTTGCCCCAGGCCTTTACTTAAGGCTTTCTGCTGTAGCTCTAAGAAAATACAAAGTGCCCTAAGCATAGCTGTCTCATTGAAGAGTCCCACCACCAAAAGAAGAGATTAAACTAGAATATACCTACACAGAGTGGATGTTTTCTGTCTGTTTGACCGAGTGTTATGCACAGGACCATGTGGTGGGCGAGTTGATAGTATAGTGCGTTTGAAATGGTGGTGTTAGATTCTTACAGACATGCTGAGAGGTTTTATCACAGGGGAATAGCCAAGGCCTTACGAGTACCATGAATTTTTTTCTTCCATTAGATCGTGTTGTGCTGGTTCTGCTAGCTACTTACCTGTAGTGAACTCATTCCTTTTTTTTAGTTATAACTAAACCCATGCATTTTTAATGTTCTTTTGAATTACCTATAACACAAGATAAACATAAAGCATAACATAAAACCAATAGGTAAGTGTCTTTCCTGTTGCATTCAGAAAGTTGAAACGTCTGTTTAATATTGCTGTGACTAAAGGCATTTCCAAAATTGGTGCATGGTTGGAGCATTTTGGAAATTTGTACCCCTTGTATTCTCAAATCAAGTGGACCATGTTAACTGTGAGCTAGCAGGCAGTAGTGAGTCATTACGGATCTGCACTTGCTTACACACAGTGCGTACATTCTGTGAGATTCAAAAGCTTTGGGTGTACTTTAAATATTAAGACAGCTCTTTGTCAAAAGAAACAATTGCTTAGACAAGATAGAAAAATACAATGCTTGCATTTAATTGGTATTCTGGAGCTATCACACTTGATTTGTGTTATGGTTCTTGCCTGAAGTACCCCAGTTTGCTGTTTGATGGCCTTTTCATATCTTTTTACGCACTTTGCCACCTGACAGAATTATTCTTGGAATGAGACAGCCAGACAGATGGTATTCTTGGATCTCCATTAGAATGATTGTCTGGCACAGACACTAATTCCCTGTCAAAATGGAAATATTTTTTTTTACTTCTAGGTATTTGTGTGCTAAACCAAGTTGCTCAGCTATCGTAATCTGAAGGTGATGTGATCCTTTATTGCTACAAAGAAACAGAAGGGTTTTCCCTTTTGTATTTCACAGGGTTTTCTTTTGTATGCCCTACTGAAAGAGATTTTTGAAGTTCTCTAACAGGTCTACACTCTATATTCCTTGTAGGAATGACTTTCTAGACCAGTATTTCAGGAGAGATATATAATTTAAGGGCTTTAATGTCTGCCACTTTCAGTGTATTGCTAAGAAAGTTAAAAAAAAAAAAGGGATTCCAAGCTATTAAGAAAATTGAGGTTTCTTCAGATGGAACATGCATCTCAAAAATCCGTAAGTAGCTTTACAACCCAGACGGATTCTTACTTCCTACTCTATCATTTCTGCTCTAAAATTTGGGCTGAACCTTGGGGGACAAACTCATACCATAACTTCTTTTAAGGAAAAAGGCCCCAGCTGAGTTTAAAAGGCCTTTGTATTGTCCTAGTGACTGTTCAGGCTTCAACTTCGGTGAATAAATGTAAAGTGGGTTTTTTTTGTTTGTTTTTGTTTGTTTGTTTGTAGGGTTTTTGGTGGTTTGTTTCGGTTTGAGGATTTTTTTGGGGGTTTTTTGTTTTGTTTTTGGTTTTTTTTGTTTGGTTGGGGTTTTTTTAGTTTTTTATGGTTTGGTTGGTTCTCCCCCCCCCCC
>VZTF01006404.1:1880196-1895629 GCA_013397755.1 Cnemophilus loriae | reverse complement strand
TGTGTGTTTTGGTTCCCCCCCCCCCCCCCCCCAGTAGTGTGAACTTCTGTAGTGGGTGCTCAAGACAAACATGAAAAAGGGTTTTCTGTTCTTTTACCTTAAGGTTGTGAGACTGTAGAAAGTACACAAATGAGGGTGGGATTTATGTTTAAAAATACGTTGCTGTAGAATATTAACGCTGCTAGTCTTAAAGCAGTTACTGTATGGATAGTTTATCTGATTTTAATTATCTCAAAACTTCTGAATATGTAGTCAAATAAAGATGCATGCTGTTGTTAATGTATTGCTGATGTAGTGGGATATTAGAAGTACTTCTTGTTAGTACTGATGTGTTGGCAGTACCCCTTCTCTTCTTAGGGTGTGTGTATCATGCGCTTTAAGCTTCTGTTCACCTTTTCCTGTAAGTAGGTGTTCAAATTTCAGGGTGTTGTTTGAACTACTTAGTGTTTATACTAGATGACCTTAAAGATCCTTTCCAACTTAAACTGCTTTATGATTCTGTCAAGGAGTCAGCTTTCCTGTTCCTCTACCCCATTTAGGATCACTCTGGATTTAACCTCTTTAGGCTGTCTTAAATTTAGAGGAATAATGTTTTGCTGTGTGGTGCCTTTTTTGGCTAGAACAAACCTAACCAATTCTCTTCTCTCCAATTATTTTGTGCTTGTTCCTCTATGAATGAGTGTTCAAGGAATTCTTAAGCTTCTTGTAAAGTCGTCCTAGAACAATTTAGGATTAAACCCACCAATTTAAATAGAGGTTGTCTTCTTTTGCTGGGAAAGAATTTGTGCTTAGAACTGTAAATTAACTCGTGGTTCGTTTCATAGGATGGCTTGGGTTGGAAGGGAGGGACCTCTAGAGTTTGTCTAGTGAAGCCCCCTGCAATAAGCAGGGATATATTCAACTAGATCAAGTAATTCAGAGCCCCCTCCACTCTGACCATAAATGTTACCAGGGATGGGACATCACCACTGCTGGGACACCTGTTCTGTGTCTCATAGACCTCATGGAAGAAAATTTCTTCATTCTGTCCAGTATATAGCTGCTGTCTTAGTTTAAAACCATTACTCCTCCTGTCACAACAGGCCCTACTAAAATGTCTCAATCTTTCTTACAGATCTCCTTTAGTATTGGAAGGCCCCAGTAATGTCTCCTTGGAGCCTTCTCCTCTCTGAGGTGAACAATCCTAGTGCTCTCTGCCTGTCTTTGTAGGAGAGGTGATCTAGCCCTCTGATAATCTTTATGGCCCTTCTCTGGACCTGCTGCAACAGGTCCATGTCTTTCCTGTGCTCAGTACTCCAGGCGGGTGCAGTACTCCAGGGGGGGTTTCACCAGAGTGGCAGAATTGCCTCCCTTGGGGGAAAGGGGACGAACAACCCAGTGTTTTGGCCTGTAGCAGTTAATGGGGTAGTGTCCAGCTGAGTTGTGTAGCCATCTAATTCTTAGCATAAGCTGACCTTATTATTCTTGAGTGTAAGGAAGCAGTTAAATGATTAAAATGGGATTAGTGGCTCCTGTATGTCACAAGATCAATGATGCCTTTTATGAAACATGTAAAGGGGATCCTACTTACACATGGTGGAGTAATCATGTAGAAATGTGTTCTGAGCACACACACTTCAATTTCTAGCTTTTAGGAGGACAGTGAAGCAGGGAATAGAATATGAATTGGTCAGAGGCCATTCACTAAATCAGAATCATTTAGGTTGGAAAGGACCTTTGAGATCATTGAGTTAAGTGTTAACCTAACATTGCTGAGTCCAACAACAGTCTCCGTAACTGCCAATACATCTCAATACCTCTAGGGATGGTGACTCCACCACTTTTTTTGGACAGCCTGTTCCAACACTTGACAGCTCTTTTTTGTGAAGCATTTTTTCTGAATATCAAAAGCTGAACCTCCCTTGGCAAAACCTGAGGCCATTTCTTCTTGTCCTGTAACTTGTTAGTTGGGAGAAGAGGCAGACCCCCAGCTTCCTTTCAGGGAGGTGTAGAGAGTGACAAAGTCTTCTCTGAACTCCTTTTTTGAGGCTAAGGAGCCCCAGCTCCCTTAGCTGCACCTCATCAGACTTGTGCTTCAGACTCCTCACCAGCTTTGTTGTCCTTCTCTGGATGTGCTGTAGTGCCTCATTTTTCCTCTACTGAGGGGTGCAAAAGAACATAGTATTCAAGATGTGGCCTTAACAGAGTCCAGTACAGGGAGACAATCGCTTCCCAAATCTGGCTGTCCATGCTTTGTGTTATAAGCCAGGATGCTGTTGGCCACCTGGGAACACTGTGGGCTCATGTTCAGGCAGCCTTGTCTCGCCCAGGGCCTGTCTTGGAGCTGCTGCAGACCAGGGAATCTGACTGTTTAATTAAAACAAAGCATTATGAAGGCCTGTGGCAGGTGTTGATGTGATATGTTTTCTGCCCAGTGCCCTGAATGTCAAAGTGAAATTCAGTGAAGTGCAGTAGATGGTGGGAGTGACTTGGGATTCTCTTAAGAAAGGACTGTGGTTGCTAATGGGGCTCAGCTGCAGAGGTTACAGCATCCCTGTGATCCCACCCCTGATGCCCTTACAAGTAACTGAGTCGATCTCTAGCTATCACCCAACTTGCCCATTGGCATGTCTTGTTATTTTAGTGTCCCTGCAGCTGTAGGCCCTGTGGCTTTGAACTCCAGTGGCAGCTTGGGATAGAGGTGACCAGCGTCATGGGTTGCCCAGATGGTCCTTTTCTGCCAGCACAGTTTTCCAGCCACTCTTCCCCAAGCCTATAGTGTTTCATGGAGTTGTTGTGACTCAAGTGCAGGACCTGGCACTTAGCCTTGTTGAGTCTCATAAAACTGGCTCATCAATCCAGCCTGTCCAAGTCCCTCTGCAGAACCCCCCCCTTCCTGCCTGCCTGCAGATCAACAGTCCGGCCCAAATTTGTGTGTTCCACAACCCAGGGAGTGTACACTTGATCTTGTCCAAATCATTGATAAAGACACTAAACAGGACTGGTCTTAATACTGAGCCCTTGGGAGCCTCACTAGTGACCATCTGGATGCAACTCCCATTTGCCAGCACTCTCTGGGCCTGATCATCTCGAAGATTTTTACCCAGCAAAGCTATGAGCAGCTGGTTTGCCTAGGAGAATGCTGGGGGAAACTGTCAAAGGCTCTACTAAAGTTCACTAAAGTCAGAGGGCTTGGGTACCCCAAGAACAACTGGTAGAAAGCTGAAGGTAGCATCTTAAGTTAGTGGGGGAAAACCACCTTGCCAAGATTGGTTGTACAGTGCCCCATGGAACTGAGCAGCTCCCGTGTGATTTTCAGGTAGGTTTCAAGTCTGCTGCAGGTGACGTTTTCATTACAGCCATCAGAGGGCTCTCACATCCAGGCCTACATAACAGACTCTGGCTGTAGCTATGAAATGTCAAAGAGCAATTGCGCTGAAAACATCATTGATCAAGGTATGTGCTTACAGCATATAGACAAATAGCTTATAATGTGAATAAGATCTCCCTTAATGCTGTTTATTACATTTATTTTGATCAACTGTGCAGAATTGATTTGCCTAGAATATTGGTGGGGGGGCCCAAAGTAGGTTTTGTTAGATGTTCTACTTGTGCAGATAAAAATTACCAATACAGTACTAAATGTCAGGAATGTTAACTCAGGTTGCTTGCTTGGTACTCCTGATTTTACTTACACTAGAATAGAGATCCTTATACATAATCAAGCAACCTATTTACTTAATTTCTTCTAAGGAAAAGTGTTGCAACAATGGATTGTGGTTTGACCCCAGCTAGCAACCAAGTACCACAAAGCTGCTTGCTGTTCTCCAGTGGGATCAGGGAGATAATTATTCGAATGGTAGCTAGAAAACTTATGGGTTGAGACAAAGACCTTTGTAACAGAAAAAAGCAAAAGCCTTGCACACAGGCAAAGCAGAACAAGGAATTAATTCACTGCTTCCCATGAGCCAGGCAGGTGTTCAGCTATTTCTAGGACAACAGAGGCCCATCACATGTAACAATGACTTGGGAAGACAAATGCCATCACTCTAAATGTCCCCCACTTCTCCTTCAGCTCACTTTATAGACTCAGCATGATGTCCTGTGGTCTGGAACATCCCTTTGGTCAGTTAGGATCACCCGTCCCTCCTGTGTCTCCTTCCAGTTTCCCAAGCATGCTCGGTCTCTTTGCTAGCATGGCAGTACAAGAAGCAGAAAAGGTCTTGGCTCTGTACAAACACTGCTCAGCAGTAACATTTCTGTGTTACCATAACACTGTTCAGCACAAGTCCAAAACATCCTCATGCTAGCCATTGTGAAGAAAACTAACTCTACACACAGATCTTTACTGGTAAGACACTTCCTGTAAATGCTGGACTTCATGTGTTTTTGACAATGAAATAAGTGTGTGGTTTTTCTATTTGAATGTTACAGTGTTCATAAAATCTAAATTGTCAGTTGTTCTAATCTCACTGTTTCATTGGTTATTCCCTGACTTAGGATAAAGACAGACTGAAATTACTTGTTTTGTTAGGGGGTCTGTGATAGTTTCGTTAAGTAAAAGTGCAATTGTGTTAACAGGTTTTAAGTGTAGATTTTTCTGAAGTAAAATAAAAATGATCAATAGTAGTGAAGTTTCCAAAATAGCATTTTAGTGCTGTGTTGCCTGTTAGTAGATTGTGAAGTCTGTGCTGATGAGCTTTGTTCTGCTGTGGTTTCTGAACTCAGAAAGGTGCACAGCACCTCAGAATGCCGAGCTCTAGAAGATAGGCAGCTGCCGTGCTGTGTGACAGCTCACACCAAAGCCTGCTTTTTACATGGAGACAGTACTAAATATGGCTGCTGGGCTGAAGGAAGCCTGAAAAGGGATTTTTTTTTTTACTTCTCATGCTAAATGTAACTTGATTGTATCTCTTCAGCTTTTAAAAACAGCCTTTTAGGCAGTTGGTTCCATGAAGAAATACCTTTAAGAGGTTCAGGAGCCTTGAGCTGGTGAGTCAGTAGATTGAAATAAAAAATAATCCTGGAATTAACACTTTAGCAAATTCTTCTGTGTCCAGGGAAAGAACATAATCTATGTTCCTGTGTAAATTCAGGGCCACTGCAGAAACATTTCATGTCTCAGCATAGCGGAGCAGGTATCTACTGACTCCATTTCCCTAAGCTTGGTGGGGAATGAACATGGTGAAGCACATCCAGTTCTGAAAGGGCTCTTACTTGTGCTTTTTCAAACTTATAAGCAGGCCTTAAAGTCAGGCCAGCACTAACTGCAAGCAAGAGCTCCTCCAGGCAAGTGAGGGTTGGTTAAAAAGTGAGCAGTAGACTTTACTCATTCTTTAAAATAAGCTTTAAAACTGCTCTTTCAAAGAGCACTCTCAAATAAATGAGACTGAAATATTTTTGCATTTTAAGCCTTGACTTCAGTCTTTGATCCTAGACTCTTTGATCCATTTTTGTGAAACTATGCCTGAATATAACATAGATCAGTATGGTGACTGAGCTGGGTGCAGATGAAGGTGTAGGAAATCTTACAAGCTAAAGATACATGAGGAGTTCACTGTTTTTGTAGTATTTCTTATTCACATTATGCTTTGTAATACTTCAGTGTGATCAGTCTGGTTTATGTCTGGTTTATAACCATCTCGGTTCTATTTCTGCCTGTTAATCTTCACACTGTGGTGGACCCAGCTGTGCAGTCCATCTCGCACGCAGAATGGTACCAGTTGCCATGACAGCACATAGCTACCTACTGGTGGCAGAATAATAGGCGTGTGACTTCTTTGGGAAGTGTCA
Source organism: Cnemophilus loriae (assembly GCA_013397755.1). Lineage (NCBI taxonomy): Eukaryota > Metazoa > Chordata > Aves > Passeriformes > Corvidae > Cnemophilus > Cnemophilus loriae. The sequence goes on along the minus strand of VZTF01006404.1, from coordinate 1,889,857 downwards.
CCATGTCATTTAGTCGTCAGCCAGCAGGTGGGGCATTAAGCTAACGGAAACCTGCCAAATACTGTAATTTAAAAAACCTTTCTTGGGGAGCACTACGGTTTGTCCTTTTCACAATAAAAGCTATCCATTGCAGAATGTAGCGATTCTTATTATGGGCTAATTAATTTTTTTGTTAAAAAATATAGCTGTAAGAAATGCAATGAGAAGGCTTTGTAGATTGCCAAAAACTGTGTTATGACTTGTAGTGGGTTTGGAAGATAGGCAGGGTTTGTGAGCAGGTTTGACACTGGTTCCAAGTATGTTATCAGGACAGAGCTGGGCATTCCATAGGGAAGCAGGTCAAGGAAGTTTAAACCACTGATGCATTCCTTAGCTGAAAAATTCCGTCAGCTTATTTGTAACTCTTTTCACTTCCTCTCTTTATTGTACAGTGCTTACAAATCAAATCCTTAAATGAACTCAACAGTATTTCAAAGGATTATGAGTCAGAAGGGTTTTGGTCTTCCTTTCTGCTTTCAGGTAAATCTAGTTTATTCCACAATCCCAAGAATTTGACAAATACAAAACAACAAAAAGAAAAGCCTGTAAAGATACTCAAAACTCAGTATACTCTGAATATACTCATTTATCCACTTTCTTTGTTCCCTTTTTTACAGAGGTGGTGTTGAAATGAGTAAGAGCATGGACCACTTCTTTAAGCTGGATAGTCATTTCTGATCTCTATGTTCTTGTAAATGGAACACAGTAATTGCCAGTGGGTGGGAACTCAGATACGTGTTTTACCTTTACTACCAGTGCTCGGGGTTACCTGCTGTTTTCAGTGTTTCCTAGGACCAGATCCCTCTGGGTTGGTTGGAGGAGGGGAAGCAGTTATCCAGCAGAAATTGTGGATAACTTAATTTTCAGTTGCTATGTCTGCTTCCCCTAGGCAACTATGAGCTCTATGAAATATTTGCTTTCTTGGATGACATTTTCCAATATAAATGACACTTTAAGATAGGATATTATGAAGCCAGCAGTGAACAGACTAAGAAAAAAAGAGTTAGGGTTCACTTACATATTTGCTTATCTTGTTATTATAGAAACACCACTAAAGAAGTGAAAAAATAATAAAATATTATTTTGCTGAGTTCCTACATTTGATAGTGACTCTTAAATAGTCTTAGTTAAGAACTACTATATGTGCCCAGATCAAGGTTTGTCTAGTTCAGTACTGTGTGTTATTATTGGAAACCTGTCTGTAAATGGAAGAGTAAAAAGGCAAAAAATAGATCCTTGAGAACATGCTTGGCTTCTAATAGCTTGTGCCTGAGCTTTTCATCTTGTCTTTTATTCTTCCTTTTGGTATATATTGAAGAGAGTAGCAAGGTAGGCTGTACTAGAGTATTTTGCCACAATGTCACAAAATGCAGTTATAAATAAAAGGAATTATATTTGCTGCGTGTGTCCAATATGTTTTCATCCTTGCCTTTAAGACTTAGTAATATTTTAACCTAAATAACAATCCATTAAATTGTAACAAACCTGTTACTTTAAAAAAAAAATCAAATGATGAAGCCAACTTCTTTCATAGATCATTAGGATTCTTTAACAGATTTTTTTGCCATACTCACTGTTCCAAAAAGAGCTTAAATTCTGTATAGGAAAACCCAATCCTGTGAAGGAACTGCCTAAATAGAAGGCAGTAGTAGTAATATTATGTATTTATACCTACAGGTCTCCAGCAGTACTCATTGTTTGGTGTGAATGTTAGTTTCAAGTTCTGTGTACATGCTGCCTAAGCACCCAAAAATATCCTCTATGCAGAATTAGAAGCAGCTCCTTAGGCCACAGGACAAGTTAAATCAGGAAGGTTCTAGTGTACGTGATGAAGAATTGCCTGAATAAGATCCTTGTAACAAATGTAGGGGACATGCGTAGCTAATGATGACTCCCATTGTGTCCTGATGCTTTGAGTTTTGGTGACAGATCCTGTTACAAGTTACTAGAGTGGTCTCAATCCAAGTGGCAGGAGTTTGTGTTTTGGTAGGAGATGATGTATTATCTCAAGCCAGCCTGCTTGGGTTGCAATATGCAGCTTCAGAAACCATGAAATTCATGTTTCTGTGTCTGTTCCCTCACATAGGTACAAGCTAAGGATGAAACAGAATTGTATTATAGTACTGTTAGTTATTTTGGGAAAGAATGTTTTTCAGTTGGAAAGCAGATGTCTCAAACCTAATTGGAAACAATTCTATCTTAGGTTAAGGACAGGAGAAGTTTAGGGGATTGGCCATATGCCCATTAAGTGCCCCTGGCAAGGCTGTGTGGGAAAGAGACAGAATCTCTGTCTTTCCTCATACAAGAGCAAAGGTTGTTTTACTTTTGTCTGAGTTAAGTAACATGGAGAGTTAAACTTCCATTTCTTTGACCTGTTAGGAAACTGAAGTTTGACTTTTGTGATACTACATTTTAGAAATCTTTTTACCTGCTTTTTCAACCTTTGTGCCACACTTCATACCTAGAGACAAAGAGAAGGTGGAGCTAGTGGGGAAAATGCATTCCTGTGACTAGTCACAAATGCCACTAGTGTTTTCCTACTGTATTTGTCACAACAAGGATATACTTTAAATATACATACTTATAACTAAGATCAAGGATGAAACTTAATGGTTTTGTTTTTCACTGTTCCGCAAGTGCATTGCATGGCAGAGTAAGGTTTCTAAAGACTTGCAACATGTTTTTTCACCTTACCATTCCAGAAAACTAAAATAGTGCAGAAAATACCAACCTTTGCAGTTACAGAAAGTTAGTCAACTAAAATATTTGTTCATTAGTACAAGTACACAGGTAAGTTTGTTTTGTGTCTGTATGTAAATGCTAATGAATACAGAGTCCACATTTGTCTTGTTTGGATGTTACTCACTTTGTTAATTCATCATGTGCTCAAGCAGCTTCTTTTCATCACTGTTGGCTTTCTGTCTCTGGTGTCATAAAGTTCTGCATGCTGAAATTACTTTGGTAATGGAACTACCTAGATTGGTATGATTTTACAATTTTCAAAATCTGAAAGAAATCCATAGGTACTCTGCTTATGCTTTTCTCTTGATAACTGAGTCTCTTTGGAGCAGGCTTTTCCTGTCCTGCACTGTTACTTCTAGTTGGATTTAGAACAGAAGTGCTCTTTGATACTCATTTATACTGCTTCTTAGGAGTCTGGGTTAGATTGTGGTCCTTGTTCATATTCTGTCTTGTCAAACTTTGTTATTAGCTACACCTGATCCAGTTACACAAAGAGATCTGAAAAGATTTTACTGTGGAGGGTGAAGCAATGTTTAAATAATTTTTGGTCTGAGAAGTTTAAAGAAAACTTAGAGGTAGGGTAGTTGAGGCCACAGTGATACTTCTGGTGTATAAAACAATGCACTCAATACACAGTTCATGTGCAACTTCTGTGAGATCCTAAGTTTGCAGAAGGGATTAATTCATGACAAGTTACCTTTTCATTCATTTTTCAAATTGTCACATTAAGTATTGATCAGTATTGTCAGTAATGATCATGTGAAAAATTACATCCACGCAATATTATATAACTATATATAGTCTTCAGAAATTTATGGCCATAAATGCATTTTAGGTTTCCAGACTATAGAAAGCAGCTTTCAGAAAGAGCTTCCAAGCAGAAAACTGATTATTAATTAAATCTAGCCTCTGCAGCTCCCTAGCAGTTGCTTTTAAATAAACAATAGAAGCACTTTAATAATAATAAATTTTTAAAAAAAATTGCCCTGTGCCATTAAAATGCTGTAGTGGTAGGACTCATGTTCAAGTTAGTCTTCTTAGAAAATAAAATGCGAGCTATTTTCAATAACTAATTGGGCTAAAATTGTGAGCCAGTCTGAGTCATAGGCTGGCTCCCTGCTCTGGAACCCTGGAAAGGCAAAAGTAGCTGCTGCTTCTGAGCAAAGGTCAGATTGTGCGCTGCTGCTGGGACGGAAAGGGTTACACCACCATCCCCATTAGTAGCTGGGGACTGGTCTGATTCTCTCTTCAGCAGCAGTATAGATCTGACTTCTCCAGAGCTTTCTAGTCTGTCTGACTTGTTCAGATTGGGAAGCGGTTTTCCTGGTATTTCTGAGAAGCTATGGCTTAGTTCTGAATAACACCTGATGACAATATTTCTTTGCCATAAGAAAAGAGTTCATCAAAACCTGAAATTTTAAATTTCCACTCAAGCTTATCATCACCTCCATGTCTTGAGCACTTCAGTCTGTGGAAGACTCAAACGTTGAAAGCTACAAGACATTCAAGATCTCACGAGTGCAAAAGTCTTGGAAAAACAAATCAGAGCCAGACACGGATCAGACAGTTATAGATCCTGTCCTGGAGCTACCAGGTAGCAGGTTACTTGGCACTAAGGAATTGTGCAAAACTGAAGGAATGGTTTTCCTTACCAATCGTACCATTTGAGGAGGAAATGGAAATGAGTACAAGGGAATGATATATTTAGCATTGGTAAGACACAGGTACTTTCTACTACAGGACCCAAATACAAACTAGAATTCAAAAATGTGGTTTCTCAGCAAATAAGAAAAAAGTCTGATCTTTGAGTAATTAAGATGTTTCATAGCAGCTTGTGCTGGTGATCTGAAACTAACAGTAACAATAAATGAGGAAAATATGCTGAATGACTTGTCTACCTCAAATGGAGCCTCATTTTTCTGATTTTGCATTTTCTTTCATATTTTGTCTTGTTAATGAAAAATTCAGTAGATCCTAAACATGCTTTTGCAGAGTGGTAGATAAATAACAAAACTATTTTCTTTACTGATATTTTGGTATCTGTTTCTGATTAACAGAAGGCAGTCAGAAGTAACTTAAGTTTTGCCAAATCCTGTTCAATGTGATGTTGCAGGTGTCTGTTGCTTTCTGACAGAGGAAACAAATTTTATTCTAAATGAGCTTTAAGTCTTTTTCACACAAGTGTGAAAACTAAGAAAAATGGGATGTGGTTACCTTGAATGCTGGAGTCTAAGTTTGTAGTTAAAATAACAGCAACTAGCATTGCACTGAGTGTCATGCAAAAAAAAAAAAAAAAGAAATTGACTTAAACCTGTGTGGATCTTTCCCAATTAGTTGTTCAAATAGTGCTTGGAGTAGTGAAGTAAGAGGTTACTTAGTGGCATAACTAGAACCACCTTGCACAAGACAGAAATACTGTGCATATAATTTCATGCTGCTTTTCATGATATGTAATCTTCTCTGGCTAGGCCAAAATAAACACAGATATTTGGCCAAGCAGAATTCTTCAATACCCTACCAGTAGCAATTTACGCCTACACTGAACTTGCCTTACTCAGCTGCACCCAGGACTACAAAGTGCAAATAGAAAACGTGATCACTTCTGCTTGTGGTACAGGATGTTGGGGAGCTCTGCACTGCTAAATGTGTGGATTTACCAGAGAGATTACAGACTAGACACAGAAATAAAATGTATTAAAGCTCTTTTTAACTCTCAGGGTAAACTAATATTCCCTAATGGAGTGTCTAAGAGTAACATCTTACTGTTGCTTAAAGCAATAAGGTCCTTCAGTTGTTCATAGTTAAATGGTTGTTAGAGTAGTATTTTATACTTAATTACCAAGTCACTACTGTTTTGCAGTAGTTTATTGTTCTGCAAAAGGATGTGTGTGTGTGTGTGTGTATATATATATATATATATTCACCACAACTCTGAAATTTCTCTGACACTTGTTTAGGATTTTTTCAAGTTGATCAGATTTCTCATGGAAAGAATGTTGCCTATTCTCGGAGTACCACATGAAATACCTATTACAGATTAAGTTCTAGATCATATCTTATCAAATCTTTACCAAAATTGCTCTTAAAGAGGCAAATAACCTCAAAATATGTTAAAAGTGCATATTTAAAAAAATGTATGAACACTAGCAAGCCAGAATTGAATTCTTAAATTCTCATAGTGGTAATCTAAAAAGAGTTTAGATGGACAGCATCTATTTAGATTTTAGGCTACGTTTCAGCTTACATACATTATGTAATTTCAAAATTGGCACACCTAAATAGGTGAAAATAGAGGTATCCTATTCAGGTAATTAATCTGCTGCTTCTCTAATATACTTTTGCAGTCAGAGGAAAACATGTTAGCGTCAAAACTCCTGTGGAACCAACTTTCAATTCCATTTTTTCTGTACTGAAAAGTGCAGGACTGTCATAATGGAGAGTGTATGTAATGCTGGAGTAGAGTAATACTAGGTTGAAATGGTGCATCAAAACACCTCGTATATAATGGCTGTAAGTTTGCAGTCATGTCTGATACATGACTGTGAAGTGGGCAGTGGAAAAATGGTTTGTTGTGCCTCGGTTTGTGCTTTTGACCTGTTGTAAACACTAATTTGAAACTACTTTTCATCTGTACAGGACTGCTACTTCATAACAATCTACAGACATCTAGGAATGTTGTTTTTCTAGTGTTCCTTTATGTATCCAAGAAGATTCTGCACCAGCAAAAGTCTTCAGTGTTGTCAGACATCCTTTCAATTCAACCTCTAAGGTGTAGATCTGCAGTTTCTGCGGTGTTGGCAAGGTCTGGTGCTTAGGATGTTCCTTCTGGAGCCATCTCTGATCTGACGTGTTTACAATACAGGGAAAGCTGCACTTTCACTTCTCCCTACACACTTAGCAATCCTTCCCCATATGCTTTAACAGTAGTATTAGAAAAACAGCTCAATTACATGGCACCCTGATGTGACTGCATGCTGCTTTCTCACATGGTTGGAAAGCCAGAGAAACTAATGAGTGGAGGAAAAATGATGGAGGACAAGGAAAGAGGAAAACCTGTGTGTGTAATTAAAAGAAAGAGAGAGGATAAAACCAAAACACACAAAATAAATAAAAGGAGAGTAAAGTTCCCAGACAAAATCCATTGCTAGTGTTAGTTTCATAGTTCGGTGCTGGTAAAGCAACTCGATTTCCTCATTTCCAATGTACTGATGTTACACTTTTGGCTACTGACTACTTGCTCGTGGTGATAGTTGTGCTTTAAGAGGACTTGAAGCCACTGAAGAAATTTTTTTGTTCCATGATGGCACTTGAGGGAAAAGTGGGGGGAGTACTTTCAAATAGATGTCATCCATCACAATACCAGCATTTAACAGAGAAATATTCTGCACTTAGGAAGGAATTAATGTGCCAATGTAGTGCTTGCTTATATATTTTTACATAATTTAATTTCGTTTATGCACCTACACCATAGGGAGAGATTCTTAAGTGGACCAGGTGTAGCAAATGCATTTCTGCCTGCTGGGCACAAGGACTTCAAGCAGTTTCCATACTAATCAAGGGTGTTTTAGGAGATGCCAAACAGGTTTCTGCCCTAATAAAGGGAAGTACAATGAAAGTGGTGCACAAAGTCCCAGACTTGGTTCATAAGCATTACATTTGGGATGGATATATGTTTTTCTGGAGAGACAGGGAAGATGAGGGTGGAGGGTTGCCCCTCTGTAAAAAGAGCAGCTGGAGTGTATGGAGCTCTTGGACTGACAATCAGACTGACTGAGAACGCTAAGGATCAAAGGAATGACTACTGAGGGTAACAGTGGTAGATTACAGACCAGCTATGCTTGATGAAAGTTGATTAAAATAGCAACTCTGTGACATCTATGGGTCACAGATCCTGATTCTTGGAGAGGAGTTAAGCTCTCTGCCAGTTGGATGAGTAACATGGTGGGATGGAAGCAATCCAGCAAATTTCAGGAAGCTTTCTTGGTAGATATCCTGAATGGGCCAACCACGGGCATTGCACTAATGGATGTCCACTAACAATGAAAAAATGTCTAGGAATGAGAGAATGTCAACTCAACTCTGGATATAGTCATGATCATACAGTGGAGCTCAAGATCCTGAAGGGAGTGAGGATAGCAAGTCTCTGGATTTCAGAGAGCAAACTTTGGCTTATTTGAGGAATTGGTAAATGGGAGGCAGCTTTGAAAAGTGAAGGGAGCCTAGGAAAGCAAGCAGATTTTTAAGGGAGCCTTTTCCCGATGCAAGAGTGACACATCCAAGTAGGAAACTATGTTGATGAATTGGGATACCAAGCTATGCTAAGCAGGGAACACCTGACTGAACTTCCTGGCAAAAATATCATGGTGGAAGCATGAACAGGTTATAGAGAAGAAGTTACAGAAATATCAAAGTGTGTAGGGATGGTGTAGACATACACAAGGCTTGTGGAATCTCATGTTGCTCTCAAAAAGCTATGTTAACAGTAAGGGGCTGGACAAGGAACACAAAGGCCTGTTGAATGTGAGCACAGGTAAGGCTGATGTACTCAGAGCTGCCTGTGCCTCGGTGACCTGAATTGTGTGCTTAGAGGTAAGACTGGAGCAAGCAAAGAGCTACCAGCAATGGTTGAGGATCAAGAGAGGGATTCTTCTGAGAACTTGACCTGTACAAATCTGTTTGGGCTGGAGTTCTGGGCTGTGTCTGAGGGTGCTGGGAAGAGCTGACTGATGCCTTGAGAGTAGCTGCTCTCTGTACTTGGTGGTGTGTGTGTGAGTGAGAGGTGGGGGGGAGTGGTGTGAGGAGGGTCCACAATTAAGCAAAGCAAGCCCGTTTCCAGAAAAGGCCAGAGGGACAATTTGGGGAACCATGAGGAAATCAGTCCCTGCTAAAATCTTTGAGTCCCCTTGAACAGACTCGAATTTGTGTACGTCATGTGTCTAGAAAGGCTGCCATCATGCCTTACCAAATGTTTGCCACCTTTGATAAAATGTAGGCATTTGCAGGCATGGTGATGGTAGTTGATGCCATGGCAACTTTAGTAAGGTGCTCGGCACTGGCTCTTGTGCTATTTTTGTATGTGCTTAGGATTCTGTAGTCTGGGTGGGTGGACAGCTACGCGGGTAAAAAGCTCTTTGCGCAGCTGGGGTCAGACAGCTGCAGTTTAATGGTTGCACTTTGCCTGGAGGGCAGAAGAAAGTGGAATCCTCTTGTATTTCAACATGTTTTTCAAGGACCTGGAGGAGGTGACAAGATCCACTGTTGCCATGTTTGCACATGGCTGCATACTGAGGTGCCATCAAACAGCTTCAGGGCTGGGCTGCTGTCCAAAAGGACCTGGGCAGGCTCAAGAATAAGCCTGCATTAACTTTTTGAAATTTAACAAGGACAAATAATCAGCTTCTGGGAAGAGAGGGCACCTTGCAGAGATTTAGACTTGGGACTGCCTGTCTTGGTAGCAGCTCTGTTGCAAAGGCTGTGGGCATGTTAGCAGGCACCATGACCACAGCCAACAAAGACAACAACAGCATGCCAGTAGCTTGGAAAAAGTGATGATCCACAGTTACTTGGCACTCACTAGGGCTCTCGTAGACCACATACTCTGTCCAGGTATGTCATTCCCTTCTCAGAATCCAGTGCCAAGAAAGTTGTTGACAAGCTGGCACAAGCTTAGTGGAAGGCCAATAAGGCCAGGGGTGGAGCATGTGTCCTACAAGGAGAGGCTGAGGGAGCTGAACTCAGTTGACCTGGAGCTGGGAGGGTTTGCCACCATCTGAGAGAACAAGCGTGTTGAAAGGAGATGTTCAAGGCTGTGGGTATAAGGAGGCCTGTTCCACTGTAGTGACCCTGGGACTGGCTTGACAGTGTGCGGCTGAAAGCACCA